>APFE031315975.1:37538-63117 GCA_000404065.3 Pinus taeda | reverse complement strand
TTTATTTTTTCTAAGTTTAGACTTAGGAACTCCATTAAAAATATTAATTATTTTAATATCTCCTTAACCGGGTAGAATTTGCCCAAAACCATTTCCAGGTCTTGGAGATCTCATCTTCTTTATCCTCCCCACCATTTTTCATGGCTAGAGCACATCCGATGCTATCCCAAATCAACACCTCATTCCTCCCTTCCTGAGACCATGGCTTGAGGAACAGTTCCCATTCAGCCCAAAAAAGACAAAATTCTGGTTTTTATATGAAACTTAGGGTTTTTCTACTAATTAGGTCATCATCTTTCAGTTTTAGAAGATAGGTTGCAATTGACATTTCTGATATTTTAGGTCTTGTATTGGATTTCATGTTGCTTTCATAATGGTTTCAAGCATTCCCATGCATAAACTTGGTAAATAAATGATGAAAATTATGTTTTCGTCTATTTTAGTAACCCTTTTTGTTATGAGATGAATTTATGGTAAATGCCAACAATGATGTGCATGTTGCAGGAGTTTCTACATTGCAAGAAGACCTCATATCATCAGCCTCAGCCTATCCATATCCACCCATGATTGCCAAAAGCCACTAAGTTCTCAATTTGGATTCTCGTTTTACAAGGAAAGCTTGCCATGCTTCTTGAGCAAATCAACCCATCGTAAAGCTTTGGTTTGAGTTCTAAGTGAGTGCCTACCACTCCCATGCCTTATTTCCTCCTTACTCACCTTCTCCAAGCTCCATACCACCTTTCAAACCATTCCCTATGCTTTCGGCCTATTCCTATAGGAAAACAAGTGATCTTGTAGGTGAATTAGGACATCCTGTAGTGGCCTATTTTGAGCCCGAATTGTAAAAAAGCATCACTAAAGCTAGGAGTAGACCCTTGCTTGCCTCCCAATCCATCTGAACCATTGCACTCATCTCCCTCCACACCTATCTCACCTGCCATGCAACCAAGAGGAATTAGCATTTACATTTTTACAAAAAAATAAAAAGAAAAAGTCTTTATATTCATTCATGCACACAACAGTTAAGTGCTTGTTTAGATCAGACTTCATGCTTAGGTTAGTTAAGACTTCACATGTGTTAAAATTATAATTCTTTTGAAAGCAAGGTATCTTAACAAATAGCTAGATGAGTTATGTGTTTTATAGGCATTTCTTTCAGTCTTTCATTACTGCAGTAAGTAACATTTCAATTCTCTCAATTAGGATAAAATTCTTCTCTCTCAATTAGTAATCAAACTTCTTCTAATCAATAGAAGGCTGGTTTGAGAAACCCTAGTGGTCTATCGCCCTAGCTCAGCAGTGATAAAGAGTGGACCCATTACATCTATTTGTGTATACAACACTGTCACCTCCAAGTTTGTACGAACCTCGGGTTGATGAAGTAAAGTTGGTAGCCTAGGAGTTGCAGCATCCTTAATACAATACTGGTGCTCATCACCCACCAACCATTGCACAACTCTGATGTTGCATCTGTGCTACTGCTGACACTGCCATACTGTTGCCAACTCTACATCTGCACTGCAACTCCCTCTCATTTGTTGTTACTGCAACTGCAACTACTGCAACTGAGAAGCATCCTAAATACTGAATCATCTATGTCTCATGCTGCATTTGTCTCCTGAACATCTAACTGCTACTAGCTACTGCACTGTCTACTAAATTATTTTCATTGTTGCTAACTCTTCTACTGAGCCTCCTGCTTTGTCGCCACCACTGCACTTCACTCCTCAGCGCTTGACTGCCACTAGTCTGCAACTGTCACTCAGGTATCTGACTTCATCACTGACACTGATCCATCTTGCTCCTGAATACTATGGGCCCTAGTAGCAAGGTAATGATCCATGAGGAGGACACCTCAACGGACCCTGCTCAAACCTCTACAACTCTGGGACTATAACTCCATATCGCCTCACCTCACTCAGGTATAACTGCAAACATAGCAAAAACTTCTTCTAGCCTAAAGAACAACTTGGCTATCTCTGCGGATGTTGTCCCTTGGTCTTGCTTCTCCTACTTGTCCTTCTTCCTAAGAGGATACTGCATACTGTAGAGGCCAAACTCGCCACACCTGAAGCACTTGACCTTAGATAGCTCATTTTTCCTCTTCTTGTCCCCTTGACCCTTTGATGCTAGGGCCACATTTTCCTCTTCCTTCTCTCCCTTCATGCCCTTGTTGCTTCTTCTGCTGGTGGTACTCTTCAATAGAGCAAGCCTCAACTCCTCCTGTTGTAATTCAAACCACACCCAGTCCCATCTAGGCAATGTGTCTCTACCCATGATACTTTGGACAAACACCTGCCACTCCTCCGAGACATTGTTCGGTGTCAACCGTACAAGCTCTATCCATTGATGTGCCTCCCCAATGGTTGTAAGCTTATCACGAACCTCCTAAATCCTGGTGAGGAAAGCATCTATTCTTTTGCCCTTCTACATCTTGATGCTCCTCGGCTTCTCCTATAGGAACATCTTCCGCTACCTGGAAGTACTCTGATATAGTTGGGAGAGAGCATCCCACATCTCCTTGGTCGTCCCTTTGTCTTCCACATGTGAGACTATACGATCTCAGACTCCATCTAAGATCAACCACTTTGGCTTCACCATCTCTTTCCTGTACTCCTTCAATTGATCTAGGTCCTAGGGTACCGCTACCACATTGTCCACATAGGCTTTCAAGCCATATTCATCTAGAAGGAAGGGCATCCTAGCCTTCCAGATGACATAGTTGGAGGTTCCCTCCAACTTGTCCTGATCTCTAAGCCCAATTGTGGCCATCTCTGAATCTGGTCGACAATCTCCCTCTTCCTCTGCTTGGCTACCGAATCTACTATTTGCACTCCTTGCTGGAGTGAGAAAAACTGCTCACAAATTCTGTCAATCTGCAATTGGAAAATCAAATGTCTAAAACTCGAAACCCGTAAGAGAAATTCTCTGTGTGTGTGTGCACTTTCTCTTCCACCTGGCGCTGAATCTACTGCTACAAAACCCTTTTGCGCCCAAGCAAGGAATCTGCTCAGCGAAAAATACCTAAGCTACTGCTCCCTCTGCCTATTGGAATCACTCAACTAGTAAGCCAACTTTTTTGCCAACCAATACTAAAAAACTGAACTTGCTCAAGCAAGTCGCACTGTCTGGATTAGGCTCTACGCAACCGTCAGAAATTCGTCTTGTTTCTCTCTCTGAACAACGAATTTCTGCTTCCACTTCTGAGCTTCCCCATTTGATCAAAATCACTCTGATACCATGTGAAATTTTCAACTATTGCAGCAACTGGAAATTATTCTTCTAGCTATAAATTAATTAACAGTTTATTTGCCCATAAAAACAATGAATAATTCTCAACTGCAATTTTCACCAAATTAAATTTTGTAGAAGATAAACTGGAAACTAAGAAAATACTAGCACACACACAATAAAAAATTGACACAATTATTTTTGGACAAAAGTCCTCAGAAAAAACCTAACTTGGGAAAATCGGTGTAGCAGCTAATGGTTTTATTCTTAAACAGCAGTAAAATAATTTGACTATAATCTGGATGCCAAATATGTTGGGTGTGTGTTATATTCTTTCCACGACTACCCCACGCACGAACCTACCTATGGTTTTGTGCACGGATTTCGCACATGGTTTTGGGCATGATGGTTTTCTCTCCATAGTATTTTGTAGATCCGTTCAAGGGAACTACGGTTATGTTCTAATATAGGGTTAATGGATTGGGGTTTATGGATGCTTCGGCATGTATATATATATATATATATATATGTATTGTAACATTGAAAGGAATATAATGAAAAATCAATCTAGTAGTCCCAGTTTTGGGATCCAGGGGAAAATCTCTATGTATATTTGTTCTATATTTTATGCTCTTGCCACTGTTTATTTTCTGTTTTTTAGAATTCGTGTGCAGGTAATTTTTGTACAGGGTTAAAAGCTACATATGGTATCAGAGTTGTTTCGACTTCAAGGGGACACCTTTGTTGCTGAGCGGTTTTGCTCGGGCCTATGGTAGACCATGTTCAGTGGGAGATCTGCCGAATCGATTCTCGTGGTGAAAGAAGATGGTGAGCAGTGGAAAGATAGAGATCGAGAAATTTAATAGTCATAGTTTTGAGTTGTGGAAACTCAAAATGGAGGATCTGCTAGTGGATAAAGATCAGTGGATCGTAGTAGATCTGGGTACTAAACCAACATCAATGTCAGCTGAAGACTGGGCGAGGTTGGATTGGAAGGAAAAGAGCACAATACGATTGTGTGCCTCAGATTCAATATTGCTGAATGTATTAGGGGAGGCTTCGACGAAGGCTTTGTGGGACAAGTTAGGGACTTCGTGCCAATCTAAGTCTCTGATGAATAAACTGTTCCTATGGAAAAAGTTGTATAACCTGAGGACGAAAGATGGAGACTCGGTGACAGAGCATCTAAATGCCTTTAATACTGTGGTAAGCCAGTTATTATCTGTTGATATTAAAATTTCAAATGAAGATAAGTGCATCAATTTGTTGTGTTCTCTACCATATTCGTGGGATAGTCTAGTTGTTGCAATAGGTAGCAATTCAACTGCCTTGCAATTTGATGAAATAGTCTCATCCTTGCTGTCGGAGGAGATGAGACGGAAAAATATGGAGGGCCAAAATGGTGATGCCTTGTCTGTACGAGGACGGTCCCAGAACAGAAACAAAAATAAGTCCTCGAGTGGGAGATCTAAATCTAGAGGGAGATCTAAATCTCCAGGAAAACCTGTAAAGGTGTGCTGAAAATGCGGAAAGGAAGGGCACTTCAAAAGGGACTGTAAATCTAAAGCTCTTGAGAAAGGAAAGGGATTTGATGATGCTCCTTTTGCAGAGACGAAAACCACCTAAGGTGGGGATGTGTACTTGGCTCCTTCTTCAAGTACACATGTAAATCATGAGGCATGGTTGATTGACTCAGGTGGATTCATTCACTTCACTCCCCATAGAGAGTGGTTCTGTGAATATGAGAAATATGATGGTGGTTGTTGTCACTCATTGCTTTATAAGATTATTAGTTGCCCAAAGTGCAAAAAAGTAGTAAATTTTAAAGCCATTCCCCAAGCCACTGAAGCTCTTAAGGTCGAATCGGACCCTCTCTACTGCATAGTGCTCGTGATAAGATTTCCAATGATATATCAGAAGTTAAGCAGTTTGAAGATGGGCGTTTTGTTGCCTTGAAATGAAAGAGAGGAGCACATTGGAAGGCCCCACGCACAACAAATTCTGCATTCCCGCAATCCCGCATATCAGCCATATCACATCTCGCATTCCCGCGATATCACAATCCCACAATCCCGCGACATCGCAATCCCACATCCCACAGGTCCCGCAGTCTTGCATGGCCCCCACAATACCCAATGGGCCATCCTTAAGGAATTGAGGGGGGAAAATAAGTCGATAGTGTTAAAGCACTAGGGAGGGCAGAGGTCGATTTACACTGAAAAACCAAGGGTAGGCGGTCCCCCTTTCTCTCTCCTCCGAGGGGGCCACGTGGCAGACTACCCGCAGTCCTGCAGTTCTGCAGTCCCGTAGTCCCACATCATCACACAATATCGCTGATTTGCATTCCAGTGTAAAAGCATCGAGGGAGGCCAAAAAGGATTTACAAAGGAAATGCATGGAAAAACCAAGGTTGGGCAGGCCCTTTCTCTCTCCATGTGGCAATACGGAAGGTGACGTGGCCATACGGGGACACATGTCACTCAATTTTGACGTTTTCAGGGATCCTATAGGGCCATTTCCGAATGACATATGGCAGTGATGACGTCACCCATCGGATCGACGATCGCACAAAGTAAAAGCTTATTGCTTCGCTGATACTCCTTCCTAGCCAGCGATTGTGATATGCGGGGATCCTCCCAAATGCAATATGTCATGGGTTATATTTTATAAATATTTCGCATCCGGAATATCGGCCAGCACGGTAAAAGAAGTATCAAAGGCTTTCTGTGTTATAAAGGAAAGGGTCCCCCGGACAGTGGTGGAAAGCCTTAGCGCCTAAAGGGCTAAGCATTTGGTTCAAGCCCCCGGTCATATGAAGGAAGTTGTAGAAAGGGGCTGAAAGAATGAGGGATTAAAGGGAAGTCGAAACTCGCATGTTTTGTCTTATTTCTGTGTTAAAAGCCCGCACCCGACAGACTGCTTGTTACATCATAAAACGCGTCCCTAGGTGTATCAAAGCGCCGAAAAGGATTCCGTAGAGCTTTAAAGAATGTATGGGTTGGCAGGTGGGGTGTTGAACTGGAGTATGGAGCATTCAAGCCAGGTATGGGAGCATTCAAGATAAGGCCCTCTCATAGCATGCATCCAGAGTCAGTGCCGAAGGCATTTAAGGGAGAATGGACAGTGAACCGCCTCAACAGCAAAAAAGAGCATGATGACAGGGACGTGGCTTGATCAGAAGCCTTCACAGGAACCACAAAGGACCTTTTCCTCCATCTTCTTCATGTTTCTTATTATTTTCTGTAGTTTCTTATTTCCAAGAAAGGGAGTAGATCCTGATTGTAATCTTTGGGCAACAAAGCCTTACACTGGTCGAGACAGCTAGTCTAGCAGACAGCTGGAGCTCAGGCTAAGATATTTGTTTTAACTGTAACCCAAGATCTTCCCCTCTTCTTGTAAATAGGGGAAAGCAACATTATACGAGGGTTCCGAATTTCTTACCCAATGGGTTTGAACTCTGTGATAACAATTTGACTCGTAAATCTGTAAGTGAATGACATGTATTTCAGATTGTATTACTTTACACAGGCAGATCTTTCAGACTATCAAAGAAATGGTAGTGACTCCCCCTTCTTAGTATTACAATATGTTATCCTCCTGTTTAATTCCATTATGTTCATATTCTTCTCTACATTCATGCTATAATAGCTACTAGAAACTATTTCATGCTTCCTTACAGATCCATGTGTGTTGATTTATTAATGCATAATGCTTGTATGAAGGGTTGAAGTTATATCTTCAAACTGCTCTATATGAATCATAGCACCCATCCTCCCTTTAGTCCATTATCTTTGCTTGTAACTCAAACAAGTGTAGAATTTCCATGGCTTGCAACTCTATGTGTTCAATATAGAATTTTGGATGCTTCGGGCTCTATATGATGAGTTATGCTTTTTCCTAATCCTCTCTCATTTAGTCTACAAGCTTATTAATTTGCCTCCGCTATTTTATGTGATACTCCTGGGAACTGTGTGTGTGAGGAAGTACCTGAAATACATAACTCATACCTTTGGAGGAATGAATTGAGCCATTTTATTATCTTTCATTATGTGACAATTGGAGTACTGCAAACCCCTCACATATAACCTGTCATGCACTCCTCTATTTAAGATGTCCTAGGCACTAGTCTACAATCAACCCAGAGGTTGTCTCTAGGAGGCTTTCTATCTCCCCTGCAACACTTGTGTTGCTAGTGTGATTTGAAGCGACAACAGTGGTGATGTCTTCTTAGGGGATGACAGGAAGGCTAGAATCATTGGTCACAGAAAAGTCAAGTTGAAGTTGCAAGGTGGAAGGATTAAAACACTTTTGGGTGTTCTACATATTCCTGCATTAGCCAGAAATCTGAGTTTTGTAAGCAAGTTGGATGATGTAGGTGTAAAAATAGTGTTCGAGAAAGATACCTACAAGATGGTTCGAGGAGCATTGTATTGGTGCGGGGAGTTCGAATTGGAATTCTGTACAAGCTTCATGGTAGCATTGTTATTGATGGGTGCAATAGTTTTGTGGTTCCTGAAAGTGGAGCAGAAAATCTAGTGGTCTCTGGAGAAAAGACCATGCTATCGCATCAAAGGCTTGGACATATTGGAGAGAATGGGCCTTCGAATACTTCATGGTAATGGTATGGTAGAAGGTATGTCTAATTGCTCTCTGGATTTTGATTTCTGTGAAAATTGTGTATATGGGAAGCAAAATCGGGTGAGTTTCCCCTCTGGTGCTAAGAGGGCGAAATGGATATTAGAGCTTGTGCACAGTGATGTATTTGGACCTGTGTCGGTTCCGTTAGTGGGTAAGTCTATGTACTATGTATCATTTATAGATGACTTCTCAAGGAATACATGGATATATTTCCTCAAGAAGAAATCTGAAGTCTTTGACAGGTTTAAAGAATTTAAGGCTATGGTGGAAAAACCGAACAGAGAAGAGGATAAAGGTGCTAAGGACAGATAACGGTGGAGACTTTTGCAAAAAGGAATTTGAAGAGTTTTGTAAGAAGTGTGGTATGCACGGCAAAAGACTACTCCATACATACCTCGGCAAAATGGAGTTACAGAAAGAATGAATAAGACGTTGATGGAAAAGGCAAGAAGCATGCTCAGTGGTGTCGGGTTAGGACAGGAATTATGGGCAGAGGCGGTGGAGACTGCATGTTACTTAGTCAACAGATCACCTTCATCAACGTTGGAGGATAAGACTCCACAAGTGGTATGGACTAGTAAGAAATTCTCTCTTTCACATCTGAGGGTATTTGGATGTGATGCATATGTGCATGTTCCAAAAGAGAAAAGAGCCAAGTTGGATAGTAAATCTGAAAGGTGCATGTTTGTTGGATATAAGGATGGTTTAAAAGGTTATAAGCTTTGGAACCCAGAAACAAGGAAGGTTGTGTACAGTCACGATGTGGTGTTTAGAGAGGTGAAAGATGTTATTAAACATGAAATCCTACCAAAGGAACATAAGAAGATAGAGTTTGAGCTAAAGGAGGAAGAATTAGACTCTACAGCAGAAGAGGAATCAGAAGATGAAGAGCCACAAACTCCAGCTGTGAGAAGATCAGTTCGAGAAATAAGGCAGCCATAAAGGTATAGTCCATCTGCTTTCTGTTCAAATTTTTCTTTATCTATTATTAATAATGATCTCAGAACTGTGAGGTAAACAATAGATTCAGAGGATGGAAACTCTGGAAAGAGACCATGGTTGATGAAATAGTATCTTTTTACAAAAATGAGGCTTGGGATCTATTGGAGTTGTCGGCTGGAAAGAAACCCATTGGCAGCAAATAGGTGTTTAAGAAGAAGATGAATGCAGAAGGAAAAGTGGATAAATACAAAGCTCAGTGGTAGCAAAAGGTTATTCCCAGGTGCTGGGAATTGATTTTTTGGTGATATTTTTTCTCTTGTTGCCAAGGTATCTTCTATTAGATTACTTTTATCTGTTGTTGTTTCTTTTGATTTTGAGGTAGAATAGATGGATGTGAAAACAACATTTTTTCACGGGGATCTGGAAGAAGAGATCTACATGAAGCAACCTGAAGGCTTTGTGGTGAAGGGTAAGAAAGAACTAGTATGAAAGTTAAAAAATTCTTTGTATGGGTTAAAACAATCACCAAGGATGTGGTATCATAAATTTGATACATTTATACGGGGACTTGGCTTCACCAGAAGCAAAGCAGATCACTATGTGTATTTTAAATTAATTGGTGACCGTGTTATTTATCTGGTCTTATATGTGGATGATATGTTGTTGGTTGGAAATGACAAAGAAATTATCGAGGATTTGAAGACCCAATTGTCCTCCGAATTCGACATGAAAGATCTTGCTGCTGCAAACTATATTTTGGGCATGAAAATTAAATGAGAACAGGCAAAGAGGAAGCTCAGGTTAAACCAGAGGAAGTATGTCGAGACAACACTGCAGAGGTTTAATATGCAAGATAGTAAACTAGTGAAGGTTCTTATTCCTGTAGGTGTAAAGTTATCTGTTGAACAGTGTCCCAAGACACAAGAAGAGGAAGAGGACATGTCCTGTGTTCCATATGTAAGTGTAGTCGGTAGCCTGTTGTATGCAATGGTTTGTACTAGACCAAACATTGTACATGCAATGGGAGTATGGAGCAGGTTTATGTCAAAACTAGGGAAGGAGCATTGGACAATAGTGAAGCGGGTTTTTAAGGATTTGCGTGGCACTAGTGATTATGATTTGTGCTCCCAAGGAAGACCAAGATTGGACAGATTTTTGGACATTCGTGGCTTTGTTGATGCGAACTGGGATGGAGATCTAGATCAGAGAAGATCTACAAGTGGGTATGTGTTTAACCATTTGGAGTTGCAGTCAGTTGGATGAGTAAAAGATAGTTTGTAGTGGAATTTTCAACTACAGATGCAGAATACATGGCAGTCACTCATGCAAGCAAGGAAGCAGTTTGGTTGCAGAGATTGTATTCAAGTATGGGGTTAGTACAGTGAGCTATAAGGATAGACTGTGACAGCCAAAGTGCAATTTTCTTGGCAAAAAACCCTGCTTATCATTCAAAGACAAAGCACATTGATGTTCAATATCACTTTGTGAGGGATATGATTGAGGATATAAAGGCATTGCTGGTAAATGTGGACACTTTGAAGAATACTACAGATGCATTGACAAAGTCTGTGAGCACTGAGAAGTTCTCTTAGTGTAGAGAAACAATGGGCGTTGCAGAGCTGGACGAATGACTAAGCTCTCCTGTGGCCCCCTATGGAAAGAAAACAAGTGGGAGAATGTTGGGTGTGTGTTATATTCTTTCCACGACTACCCCACGTGCGAACTTACTTATGGTTTTGTGCACGGATTTGGCACATGGTTTTGGGCATGATGGTTTTCTCTCCATGGTATTTTGTAGATTTGGTCAAGGGAACTACGGTTATGTTCTAATCCAGGGTTAATGGAATGGGGTTTATGGATGCTTCGGCATGTATATATATGTATTGTAACATTGAAAGGAATATAATGAAAAATCAATTTGGTAGTCTCGATTTTGGGATCCAGGGGAAAATCTCTGTGTATATCTGTTTTATGTTTTATGCTCTTGCCATTGTTTATTTTATATTTTTTAGAATTCGTATATAGGTAATTTTTGTACAGGGTTAAAACCTACAGAAAAACTAGCAATCCTACTAATAAAATACTGGAAAAAATCTAGTGACGAATTTTTCCTCATCCTACAAGCAATTTGGGCTCTGATTGCTACTGACTAGCTAGCTGTCCAACCAACGGGTTTGTAGGCCTGCATAACCCTAGCACACTCCCTTTCACACTCTACCTGAATCAACTATTAAACAAGTCGTTCAGCTTGTTGCTGACCGAGAAACTGTCTCTCCGTCACTCTAGAAAATATTCTCGGCGCCTGGAACTGAAAACCAGCTTCTTTCCAGCAAAATCGAACTGCCTCTTAAAGGCTTCTGCACAGCCTCTCTGTGGCTATCTCTGCCTCTCCCCACAGTACTCACCGGATTTGGAAAATATTCCTCTGACCTCACTGTCTCTGACCCTCTCTGTCTCTGCTTTCTTCTCTCGCTCAAACTCTTCCGGCAACTGCTGCTGCTCTCTAGAAAATCGAACTGCCCAAAGAAATCAATCTCAAGCATGTGTATGTTCTCCATCTACCCATCAACTTCTTATAATCTTTTGTTGGACCTCCAATGACAAAGATTAAATCTTAATCAATGGCTAAGATCATATTTGGATCGATCTATGTGAGTTTCTAGATTATTCACACCTTATCTCAATTAATATTGATTAATTAACCACTTTTCTTAAGTTTAGACTTAGGAAATATTTTAAAAATAGACTAATAATCTAATTGAGATACTTCTAAGTGGAAATTCCAAAAAAAAAAATTGGGTTATGGAGAACTCTTGTGTTTTAGCCTCACCTCAAAGTTTCGAGACTAGAACACCTCTTATGCTACAAAAATTAACACTATAAGTTTTAAATAATTAATTATATAATTTTATATTAAAAAATTTATATAATTAAATATAAGTTTATTTATGTATATATAATTGAAATATAACTTATATTATAAACTCTTATATAATTAATTTATTTAAATTTTGCATTACTTTTTTATGTAAGTTATACAGTTAAATCTAAATTTATATATATAATCCAATTTAATGATGAACTTTATCGAATTCCTTTGTGTCTAGACGAATTGTTATTGAATTATATTGTTGTCAAATTTGAGATTATTTCCTTATATATATTTTATATTTATTAAATCAAAATTTCTATTACATGTGTTTATTGATGTGATATTCTTATTTTTTTTTATGCTATATTCATTCTTATATGTATATATATATGTATAGATAATATATATATATATATATCTATATGAAAACTATACAAATCCGAACCTCATCCAAACCTTGTACGAAAATTCAAACTGAAATCGAACTTAATGGTTGTCGAACCCAAAGTCAAAGCTGAACCATGTGACCTAGGATCATACAAGTCCTTATCTAGTCTAGGTGCATGATATGTTGCTCCTTGTCAAGAAGAGTTGAGCCTTTGTCCATAATAAAGTGTCTTCATTTAGCCTATACTTTCATTATCTCGGACCCTAGAACTTAGAACATCCTTACAGGTGAGTAGTGGGAAGCCTCCCCTATGGTGAAATTCCACTAAAGAGTAGGAGGAAGATTATTGAGGTGATAGTGGCAATCTCCCTTATTGTTGCTATAGTGTTTGGGCATCACCTTGTGAATCCTCTCACAAGGCCTACTAGATTTTGAGGCAACATGAACCATAATCATGTTCAAGTTGACAATGTAACTTGGATAGTGAGGTGGGTTTGGACTCAAGAAGAACGTATCACCCCCACCTATGTATAAAACTCCTCACAACTCTTTAGATCCAACTAGGAGCACCCTCTACCGAGACGTCTCCATTCTTCAAGTCGACTATGTGATGGAATGCTCTTCACCAAGTTGAAGTCATCTCCTAAAAGGATTGGTGAAAACCTTGGTTTCAAATCACTCCACATACAACAAGAATTGATGAAGTAGACTAGCACCTCATCCACCCTCTTCATGTGGCTATGTGGCCCCTCGATTGATTGTTCCTCCAACACTTGTGTGATCTTTATTAATTGAAAAATAAAATTATTATGAGCCATGTTACAACATATATCAAGAGAACATAAAATAGGCAAAACCAACCCACACAACAACAAAAAGGTGTTTTCAAAAATACAATTCTAAATTAAACCATTAAAATGCTCACAAATCAACAACAACTTGAAAGAGAAAAGAGGCTAGCCTTTTATAATTTGTCTTTCACACCTAGATAACGGTTAGTTGACTTTCCCGACAGGAAAATAATTTACTTGTCATCCACATGTTGGAAACTAAGTAAGACTTTTAGTAAATATTATTACATTACAATGCTTTTTCCCACTTAGGGGGTTCAAATTGGCTCACAAGTCCCTTAGTAATCTAACGCTCCCTTTACATTTGAGTTGGAAATTGAAGAGATGAAGAATAGTGTCCCAAAACCTGCTCAACATTCCACCTTTGTAGCTCAACATTCCACTAATGACTAGGAGAACAACTCAACTTGCTTGGAAAATGGTATAATTTGGTCCCTTGAAGCTCAATTTGGTTGAAAGGAAGGATCTTTGATTTCACAATGGCTACCTTGCATCCATTTCCTAACATGCAGACCAATAAACACCCAACATTGACCTCTTGACCTTGCAACAGCTACATTCGACATCAAATGTGTATCTTTTTAGTCCAAATGGCTAGTAGTAACTCGACATCACCACCTTTAGCTTTGATCTCCAACGTCCTAGTGCCTTTTGCCTTGATTTCACTTGTCTTTGCTGATTTTTGCCTTGATTTCAACTATCACTAGCCCCATCGGCTAGAATAGTGCCTTGTGTTGTGACATCATCACCATATATGCCATGACATCTCTAACACCCTAAAAAATCCTGGAAATTTGCCACATGGGTTGTGTTCCTCTCATCCTATAGTCCGAAGTTGACGTGATGTGTGGAAAAATCGAACAAGTCCTACGCTTGTTTTGTCACCTAGGAGCCCCACATGCCCTCTTACCAACCCTAACAACCCATTTGCATCATGCCTTCACTATTTAGAAACATTTTCAACATGGCATGCCATCTCCTCATCATTCTTAACATTTTGAGACCAAGTTGACTTTTTAACTTTTGAGACCTCATGCATTGGGAAATGTGAGCTCCCTAGGGAAATGAACATGTTGAATTTGTGAGACTGCCATATTGAGAATTGTCTAAGGAATACTAAACCAAGGCCAAGGTCACATACACCTCAATGACACAAATAGCCATGCAATAAGACATAGGTGTACCCTAACACAAGTTGGACTGATCCATACACCGGTGATCACCCCTACATAACCAATCCTTTTGTAAACCATGAGTCTTGAGATCCATCCATAATCCCATGATCCTATACAAGACAAAAAGACCAAGGACTTAGCCCAACAGGACAGACCATGGCCGACCATCACAAGGCCTAGGATACCTACATACAAATGAAGACTCCATGCTTTTAACAAGGCTTTTGACTTGTGACCTTGGGCTTACAACGGTGATAATGCAAAGTGTAAAAATGTATGTACCCCCACTGACATGAGGGGTAACAAGACCATACCACAAAAAGACAGTAATAGCAGCAAGATTTCATCACTAAGGAGAGTTGTGACACAAGCACCAGTAGAGTTGTTGCTGCAGTTTCACTGTGTCGCTATCACCAGTGCCATTAATGTTGACAATGTATCAAGAGGATTGCAGAAAGAACAAAGAAGAGCGATATACCACCGTTCTGTCAATTTGGCATCTTAATAGGCTCTGATCTTCAGTTAGATTATTATTATTACTATTATTATGATTATAGTTTATGAGGGCAAGACACAGGAGGAGACTACAGATGTTTGTAAGACCAAGAATTGACTTGTTAGCATTTTATTCCAGACAAAATATTCCTATTGTAAAAGCACTGAAACTGAAAAACACCAATCTTGGAAGACTTACAATCATTAAGATGTCTATGATGAGGTTTGTAATTACAATTTAGAATTTACCCAAAAATACTGATCTCCCTCTCACAGACACATCTTCACATATGCATGCACGCATACATGGAAAAGAAAAGAAAGAAATATCAATATAGATAAATTATGGAAACAGAAAAAACATGAAGCACAGAAACTTTCTAGAATCACCTCCTGTCTTCAGTGTTTGTCTGCTGAATTATTATCAGAAAGGCACAGTGACTTCTGCTACTTGCAGAGTTCATTTCTGATTAGTTAAGTACACCTAAAGATAGAGGATAAGAGGGTTAAAACATGAAATCAAAGTAGACCGAGGCCTCTAAATTTCTACTTATGGAATCATGAAGTCTTTAATATTCTAGATGGTGTCAGAACTGAATACAGGAATAGGATACGGGTCTCTCCAACTGCTCTGTTGGCAATACCTGCCTGCAGTTTCCAAATAAGACCTGCATCATTAAATAAAGCCTTTGACATTTATATCACCAAAAGATCGGGATTTTATTTCTTACAGCAAGATGCTTCAGCATTTCTTGAATATTCTGGACATAAATCTGGGACACAAGGCCAGGAAAGAAAAAACAAGAGAATAAAAATTATTAATGTCATTTGATCTTGATACTCATCTATGGAGCTATGGATAGGAATATGTTATGTGTATTATTAATTTCAATTTCCATGTAAACAAGAATTATAGATAACACTAAGAAAGGGGCCATACCTCCGTTGCTCCTGAAACAAAGATTCCATTGCCTTTATTCTCTTTCACCTGTAGGTTGTCCTTCGAGGGATCAAACAAATCTCTGCTAGAAACATTATGCAATATCAGTTTCGAATGTTCAGAGAAATTTACATATCATAAGCTGAAACATATCATCTGACTTTGCAACTTGTTGAAATTTTCTCATAAAATTCCCTGATACAGTTTGTAATCTCCTTATAAGTTATGACAAGACAAAGAAGAAAATTTGATGGAGACAGAACGGCAACTACTGTAAATTTTGACAATCCGCCTGAATTTCTTGTTTATATTCAAATTTCTAATAATGAAGCTCAATCTCTGACCTTATCCTCTCCATGTAGATTTCCACCTAGCCCAATTGAAAACCAATAGAAAAAAAGTTAACATGCGCAGGATTAAAACATCTTTACCAAAGAGAGTTGTATATTTCTCATTTGTCAACTAGTTGAAACAGAAACGAATATCCACAGGAGCTAAGAAAGATACCATAGAGAGCTTAATAATGAACTCAGATGTTGTCTCAGCATCTTCTATTGATTCAAATATGCATTCCACAACTCGAGGAAGAATGCCCTTCTGCTGCTGATCAGATGTTAACATAGTGGGACCCTGTTGCAGTAAGAGACCAATCCAGCACTTAGAGGTCCAGGTTTGTAATCAACCTCTAGATACAAATGTCTCCATCCAACGATCATTTCAAAAAGCCTTCCAATCAAGGGAAAATTAAAGATACCGTTTACATATTAACCAATATTTCTTTAACAGAAACATGATTCTATTAATAAACAAAATGTATAGAGCTACCTCTATGCTAAGCTCTCTTATGAAAATGAAAATTAAATTTTAACATTCACAAGACTAAATATAGTCTATGGGGCCACTAGCTTTCCTGTTTTTTGCCTTTTACAATTCAATCCTCTTATTGTTCAAATTAATGATGAGCTGACCCAACTTTCTAACAGACCCCTCACTGAAAAGACAATGCCAAGGAACCGATGTTAACATACTGCTGTAACTGTCTCTGAAAGCATCACATTCCAAAATGAATTTTTTTTCCGATTCCACTGCCCCGGAAGTGCAAAAGGCACACACCCGCTCTTCCCAAGCTTCTTTAGGTCTTTTCCACTGACCTATTTCGCACCACAATTGATGCAAGTTAGTTCTTAATTGAGCAATAAGAATCTTTGCTCTCCATGGAATGCTAGCTCCAATGTACTCTTTTTGTTGGAGATCACACGTGGGGTTGAATTCTTGAACATAGTACTTCTTTCTACCCAACTATTTTCCCCGTATAATGCTTACAAAATTTCTCCATAACATAACCCTTTAGATCCTTGCTATTTGTGGGACATGCATTGAGGTAAATATTCCATTTTTGCATCCATTTGTTGTTTTGTCTCATCCATGATTTCTTTCTTTCACTCATTCCTTCATTGAAGATAACTTTAAGCCATCTACCTTCTCCCATTTGCTCAATTCTCTGAAGATACCTTATGAGACGCACCATAGCAATTGCTTCGATGGAAGTTCTCCTGTCTCACTCAACATTAGCCCATAAGAAACCGAACTTTTTATTTTAAACTTGCTCATGATCAAACATTTTTGGATTTTCTCAATTTGCTTCCATTTTGAGACAGGGATGCCGCTAGCCCACAATTCACACCCATATAATATCACTAGACAAACTAGGAGCCCAAAAAACACTTTAATTGTTTTCCAATCCCATAACTCTGCCTCTTTATATCTGTTTTGAAGAGCATATAATGCTTTCCACCATCCTAAAATTCTCTTCTTTCTATAGTGCTCCCAATTAAGCTTGTTGTTGAAAGCAATCCCGAGGTACTTGTATTCATTTACTTCTTCAAGAATGTTGCCTTCAAAGAAGAACGTATGCTGGCTTGGCTTCTTTTTATTTCAGAAAATCATTATTTTGGTCTTGCTGGTATTGACTTGCATCCCCACTGCTTTACAAAAATGCGTTTGCAGCTTCATTTTTTACTCGGAATTATATTCCAACAACATACTTCACTATTAGGGCATAATCAACTTTAATCAATAGATCAAAATACTAACAAGTGAAAAATTAGAAAGGAAATGGTTATTTATCCAAAAACTCTGCAACCTATTTGTTCCATGCTTCACACTGCAGCTTTTATCATCGCCATCTAAGGTCATCTTTATCAATTTAGAATACAAGTTTCACCAAAGTTAGCTCACTTTTGTTTTTCATCTTGACTATTTAGATATTTAGCTCACTTTTGGTTTTCATCTTGACTGTTAAGAATCAAGACATTATCTTGGTTTCCATCTTAGAAATTAAAATATCAGTTGCATGCATAATTCCTTTGAGGCATTCAGCATTATCCTTTCTAATCCCCATAAATCTGTTCATAGTGGTTTTGATTATGATAAAGTTAACGAATATGCTGTGGATATTGCCTTCCATTACCCTTTCTTGGCAATAGCGTCATTTTTCAGCTCTTATGCAAGAGTGTCGATGCTTGGCTTCCAAGCCCCCCTCATAAGATTTAGTCCCAAAGTTCCCAGTAGCTTAGTTAGACAATGTATTATCATTGTAAGTTAATATCTCAATGTACATAATTCAAGGGCTTGGTAACACTTGATATATATAACACACATACACACACACATATATATATTAAGAAACTTGTCCAACTTAATCTTATGTAAAAACTTGGTCCCACCTGTTTCGAAGACATCGGGGACAGTTAGGAATATGTTAGCATCGGTTCCTTGGCATTGTATTTTCAACGAGGGGACTATTAGAAGATTGGGCCAGCTCATCATCAATTTGAATAAGAAAATGATTGAATTGCCAAAGGCAAAAAGCAGGGAGACCGGTGGTCCCATAGACTATTTTTAGTCTCGTGGACACTAAAATATCATTTTCATTTTAAAATAATAATGAAATGAAGAGTATCGTATGTGTATATTATAGATATATCTCTCCATCATACTTTGTATACTTGCTCTCTTGTGATATCTTGTTTGAGAGTATTCATATTGTTGTTTTTTTGCATTTATTTATTGGTATCATAGGCATAAGATTAGGGTTTCCAAAGAGCTTCACTCTTCCGGTCTCCTTTGGGATTTTCTTCCTACCTGGAACTTCTCATCAATCTCTTTTCAAACAGTTCAAGAGACAAACAAGGAACTGATTTTTGCTTGGATTGCCCTTACCAATTTTGCCTTTACATCATTTTTATCCATACATTTTATCCAATCACAGGTCTTGGTAGTGGTAATAAAAAGCTTTCAATTTTCTTCCCATCTAATTAAATCCACATAAAGTTACCATTTCATTCATTAAACCCATAGAAAGTATCATGCTGCTGATTAAACCCACAAAAAGGTGCCATTTTGCTGATTAAACTCACAAAAAAAGTACCTTTTTCACTTATCAAACCTATGGGAAGGTACCATTTCACTGATTAAACATTTGGATAGGTCTAGATGCTAGAGGTCCCAATTGCAGTTGTAACCTGTAGATCATCAGTCTCTTGAAAAAACCAACATCATCAAGCATTTCACGTGTCTTGTTGCTATCCGTTAAACATCTAGTGACTCTGTATACTCTTAAGACTCCAGATTTACCCAAATTTTAGTTGAACAAAACCAAGACCAACACGATGTCTTGCTGGAAAGCATTTGTATTCTACCACATCAGCAGGTCTAGCAGTGACAACAGTTTCAGGTGAAAATGATGCAGAATATGATGAGTATGCTCCGGTAACTCCTCACAGCCCATCAATAGGCCCTCCAACAAGTTGTGCAACACTAGTTGCAACAGCAACCCTCTACACCCATGGGTATCCCCTTACTAAATAGTATTTCATGGCAGACACAAAGTTATTCATCCCCAAATTTGACTAAGCCCTAAATTGGGGAAAGGTCAACTCCTCAATTTGTAGTTTGGAAGCCTTCTAAAAAAATTGTCCTACTTTGATAGGTGCTCAAAGGATAATCAGAGTTGAGGTACACATAGAAGAACATGATCAGATCAAACTTGGAATGATTTCAAATAAGTTCACAAATAGTTATATTGATGCAATGTTGACACAATGGTGGAAACTCTTATAGACTTGGGATTGTTACCCTTCATACTTATGAGAGGTAACAATGTGATTCTCATCACATGCTAGAGATTTCAATGCGAGTATTGTTACCACAAAAATCTAGCAGGCCTTGGAGAGGGAAACCCTACAAGATAAAAGTTAAACTAAGTGCTAACAATGGGACAGTGGCCCACTATAACCACAGCCAAGGTCCTCTGCTCTTTATGGAATTTCACCGATGGGGGGAGCCTCAGTAAGATAATAATCCCCTTTAATAGATATTAAAGGGTTTAGGGTACAAGGTGATGGATTAGGACCTCCCAAGGAATGCACAAGGTTATGATATATTGCTTCAAGAGGCACTTCACACCCTATGAGAGACCTAGACATAGATTGTGCAAGACCTAGGGATTTTTGGATAATTGTGGATGAAGGTACTCCCGAGAACCAAGCAATGATGAGAAAGGGCTTCTTATGCTATACTTCACCAAGTACTAAGCTCATACAACTCTCAAAGAAGTCCCTAAGTTGAGGAAAAACTAGCTACGGTTTCCTTCTTAGGGCAACACCTAGGGCAAGAGATTGTACGAACGAAATCCAAGTGGATGCCCACCAAACTTTAGGATCAAGTAGTCAAGACCCTAGGCTTGATGTTTAGGCTCTTGGAATCCCACTAAACCTCTTATGCAATTCGCTCTAATCCCTAGATAGTCGTCCTACATGAAGAGGACCAAAATTAGGGAGGAGAATTTATGGAGAAGAATTGATTTTGGCCACCAAAGACCTGGACTAGTGCCTTGTCATTTGGATGTAGGCGTCTTAGGTTGTTCAAGATGAGCTGAGATGTCTCTAAGGAGGCCTAAAATCGATGCCCTAGGTACAATTCTAAACATTTACCCACTTCAAGAGATAGAGTGTCATGGAGATTTTAAATATTTTCCTCCACTAGGAACATTAGTTACATGTCATACATTGACTAACATATGCAATTCTCAACTGAAAAGTCTTTCAAAATTAATTTTTCAACGATCAAGGCATAATTTAGCATATTGTAAAAGTAGTAATCCCATACATTAAACAAATTCAAGAGAAAAAATTCATCAACATAAGGCACTTACAAGATGACATGCAATATATCCATCCAATATCCAAGAAATAGCTCCAAAGAAGAAATGTCAACTAGCTTCCATACTTCGAAATGCATCCACAACATCTCCATTAGCCAAAGAAACAAGGGCAAATTTATCCCAAGAAGACTAATCTCAAGTTTGATGATGATCAGAGACTCAAATGAGATCTCTTCTATTTATACACGTCCTATCAAGCCTAATTTTAGCCTAGAAGCCCCTCTTAGTTGTCAAATGGAGGGCAAAACTAACTGTGGTTGCAAGCCAACCACATAGCCAATGTAAAATCATAAATATAAACCCACAAGAGGGTCGAAATGTCGATGTGAACCCTACATAGGCCTCTTGGAGACATGCGTTGAGCTCTCTTGGTACCAAACTAAAGGAAGAGGGCTCCAAAAATCATCCTCTAGGGGTTGGCCCCTAGATATCCATGAAAGTCATCATGTGGGCCCCAATTTTGTTTGGTGCACAAAATGGGTGTCATGGGTCTCCTAGTGATGGAAATTTCGAATAGCCTGAATCTACTCCATCGTTAAGGGCTCAGAGAACGGTGCTAGCCCTCCCACATCTCAAAAGGTGAGACTGCTAGTTTTTGTAGCATCAGATGGTGTTCTAGTCTCAACAGTTATCAAAGAGGCTAAGAAACATTAAGACTCCATAAGCCAGAAAAGGTTTCAAAAAAATCCACCTAGAGATGCCTTAATTAAGTTAATTAATTAGCAATTAAATTTTTCCTAAGCCTAACTTTGGGAAAATGATTAATTAACAAGAATTAATTGAGAAAGGTGAGATTTCTCTAGAAACTCACACAGATTGACAAGGAATCTCAGTTGTTGATTAAGATTTAATCTTGGTTGTTGGGGTCCCAAAGCGAGGTTACTAGAAGAAGTTGATGGGTAGATAGAGGAGCACACTTGAGATCGATTTCCTTGGGCAGTTTGATTTTTCCAGAGAGCAGCAACAGTTGTCGGAAGTGTTCGAGCTAGAGAAGGGAAGCAGAGACAGTGAGTCTGGAGGAAGTTTTCCTCTTCCGAAAGAGTCAGAAAGAGGAGGCCAAGATTTCCTTGAGGAAGCAGCGTAAGGACTGCATAGTTGCTTCAGAAGAGCAATTTGATCCAACTAAAGAGGAAGAGGTTTTTAGTTCCAAAGGGCCCGAGATGCATTTTTCCAGTCAACAATAGGCAGGACAGCTAGATTGGCAGCTAATTTAGGCAGAGCATGTGAGGGTTTGCGCTAGGGTGACGCAGGGCCTACACAGAGCTGGTTGGATAGCTAGCTTTTGAGAGTTAGTCAAGTATCGGGATTGCTCGGAGAGGGTAAAATCCTTCAGATAATTTTTGCTAGTATTTCTCTTGGATAGATTCGCTAGTTTGGAGATATTTATTGTACTCATAATTTCTCATTGCTGCTTAATAATAAAAACCCTCAGTTGCTGCAATCGGTTTTCCCACATTGGGTTTTTCCAAGGACTTTTGTCCAAAGATAACGGTGTTATAATTTTGTGAGTGTGCCAGTATTTTCTCAGTTTCCAGTTTATCTTCCCCAGTATTTTTATTTGTGAAGATTGTAGTGTGATTAATTTGTTGTTGTTATAGCATAATCTGCTAAATAAATTAACAGTTAGAAGAATTAATTCTAGTTGTTGTTGTTAGTTTTTATAGCATCGGATGTGTTCTAGCCATGAAATTTGGTGGAGAGGCTAGAATATATGAGATCTCCAAAACCCAAAAATTGTTTCTGGAAATTCCATGTAGAAGTGTCTCAATTAGATTATTAACTGTTTTTTAAATATTTCCTAAGTATAAACTTCGGGAATATGGTTAATTAATCAGTATTAATTGAGATAAGGTGAGAATCATCTAGAAACTCACACGGATCGATCTAGTGACGCTTAGCCATTGATTAAGTTTTAATCTTGGTCATTGGTGCTCCAACAGTGGATTATAAGAGGAGGTCGATGTGGTGATGGAGAATACACCAGTGCAGATACTCAGTTGCTCAGGCAATTCGATTTTCTCAGTAGCAGTAGCTCAGCAAAGAAGATAGAGCCAAAGGGTGAGTAGGAGGTGGAAGAGGAGGGTAGCAACATTCCGGGAGGAAGGTTTCCAGTCCCTGGAAGAGACGAAGGAAGGAAGGTTGAAATTCTCATAGGGTCAATGTAAGCTCTGCGCAGAGGGTGACGCAGGAAGCTCAGCACAAAGGCTAGGGAGGTAATTTCGGAGGCAAAGATTAGCTGTGGGGTGAGAGAAAATTCTCACAATAATTTTGTCAGTCTTTTCCTCAGATTAGATTGCCAGTTGGGCATCTAAATTATTGTAATCAGAATTGTTGTTGAGGAATAATAACAAAACCCTCATCTGTTGCACCCATTTTCCCGCATTGCGTTTTTCCGAGGACAATTGTCCAAAAATAACTGTCAAAATTCTTGTGTGTGTGCTAGAATTTCTCAGTTTTCAGTATTTTCTTTTCCGCATTATCTTTTGGTGAAAATTGCAGTTGTGATTTTATTCGTTGTTTGTTGTAACAAATAAACTACATAATTAAATTTGAGTTAGAATAATAATGTACAGTTAATGCAATAGATAAAAATTTCACATGGAATTAGAGCACAATTGATCAGCCGAAGAGCTCATAGGCGAAAAGAAGGAATTTCGATGCTCAGTGTGGGAAGCAAGCCAAAATTCCCAAGGGCAACGCAATCTTTTTCAAGGAGGTCGAATTGCTTAAGGAAGACCGATTTTACTGAGAGAGGGGCAGAAAAACTCAATCCTTTAAGATCGAGTGATTCCAGAGGTAGAGGGAGCAGCTCAGATTGTTTTGTTGGGCGGATCTCTAGATGGATGTAGAGGGCTTTTGCAGCAGTTCACTAGAGCAGAGCTAGTGTTGAGGTGGAAAAGAGGAATAGCACACTATAAATTCATCAACATAACCATGGACAGAAGTAACATTCTGGAGACTTGTCTTCCAGATTGGAGGACGAATTTGCTTGCTTATCAGGATCAGCTTCACAAGGTGTCTGGTATATAGATAGTGGAGCATCAACTCACATGAAAGGGGTTAGAGAATATTTCTCTAGCTACAATGATGAGTAGATGGACTTCTAGATTACTATGGGAAACAGAAGGAAATGTACTCCAATAGGGAGAGGTACCATAGATTTCCAGAGGGAGTCAGGAGCAAGCACCAACGCTAGAGATGTATTGGATGTGCCAGGATTGGGTATGAACTGATTTTAGTATCCCGGTTACATGATAAGGGGTATGATATTCACTTTGTAGGAAAGAAAGTGTATGTCAAACGCGCAAACTGGAAAAAGTAAGACAGGTTGGAGTTCGAAGTAACAGATTGTACGGGTTACAGATTGATTCTCCAATGGCACTAATAGGCAGTGATAGTAGCAGTGGGAAGGAGCTAAATGAGTTATGGCATAGGAGAATGGGACATCTACACCATGGAGCACTCAGGATGCTCAGAGAAATAGTAACAAGGGGTTCCAGAACTTGGCACGGAACATGATAATGTGTACATAGGATGCGTACTTGGGAAGTATGCTAAGGCAGCATTTCCAAAAGTGACAACAGAGCCGATGGCGTGTTAGGACTCATACATTTAGATATTTGTGGCCCAATGTCCACTAGAGCTCTCAGTGGTGGTGAATATTTCGTCACCTTTATTTATGATCATTCTAGGAAAACCTAGATCTACTTCTCGAAGACCAAAGATGAGGTCTTCGTTCGTTTCAGAGAGTTTATAGCTCTCGTGGAGAAGATTATTGATTTTTGGTAGCATCACATGTGCTCTAGCCATGAAAATTGGTGGAGACGCTAAGGCACATGAGATCTCCAAGACTCAGAAATCGTTTGGGGAAATTACCCCAAATGGAGAGATATTAAAATAATTAATATTTTAATGGGGTTCCTAAGTCTAAACTTAGGAAAATTAAAATATTAATGTGTATTAATATAATATGGGTGAGAAAGTTCTAAATAACGTGGATCAAGCCAAATCTAATCTTAGTTGTTGATTAGGGACTTAGTCTTGGTCGTTGAATCATCAACAGGAAAAGTATAAGAGGAGGCTTGAGGGTCAGTTGGAGATTGTAAAGTTTTGTAGATGTTCTATGCTAAGAGCAATTTCACTTTTCTCACAGCAATCATACAAGTAGTTAAGCAAAATGCAGATAGAACATATAAGCAAATCTTACAGAAGACAAATCAGAAACAGGAAAAATGTGTGTTCGTTTCGGCGGTCAACAGGATGCTTCAACCCGCAAAGTCTCCTTTGGTCAGCCAGCCCAGCATGTGTCACAACAACCCTCCAACCAGTAGATGAGTCAACCCAAGTCAATTCTACAAAAGTCAACGCTGTCCTGAAAAGTCAACGCAGGGGAAGCAAGCTAAAAGTCAACGCAGCAGCAAAACGGTCAACCCTTTGACCTTGATTTTTGTGCCAGGTAGTACGGCCTTCAAAAATCGAACCTTCCACAAGTTTTCAGCTTGATTGGACCAAGCGTTGACCAAGGTCAACGCTGGTCAAACTTCTGCGAAACCCTAGCAGCAGAAAAACGTACTACAGCTCAGCCGTACGGTCTGTCCTCTTCGTCCATCCCACGTGTGGCTGAAATTCGTCCTCCAGGTAGCTCGTACTCTTTAGGATGAGAGAGGAAGATGTGAGTTGAGTTGTGATAAAATTCTCTCCAACTTTTCCTGTATTTATATCCATCAATGAGGGTGTGTGACACATCTGTTGGGCATGTGAGCCTACATTACAAAACTGGCCGACCTTGCACATATAATTTATTAAGAATAATAAATTCAAAA
>APFE031315975.1:14869-34271 GCA_000404065.3 Pinus taeda | reverse complement strand
TTGACCAAAGTCAACGCTGGTCAAACTTCTGCGAAACCCTAGCAGCAGAAAATCGTACTACAGCTCAGCCGTACGGTCTGTGCTCTTCGTCCTTCCCACGTGTGGCTGAAATTCGTCCTCCAAGTAGCTCGTACTCTTTAGGATGAGAGAGGAAGATGTGAGTTGTGTTGTGATGAAATTCTCTCCAACTTTTCCTGTATTTATATCCATCAATGAGGGTGTGTGACACATCTGTTGGGCATGTGAGCCTACATTACAAAACTGGCCGACCTTGCACATATAATTTATTAAGAATAATAAATTCAAAATATAAGTTCTGCTCATCAGATTAAGACTATTTTATATGGATTTTACACCTCTCAGAAAGAGGAATCCAACAAAAATATTAGCCTCTTAATCTGAGCATCAGAACATGGAGTTTGGACCTAGTTGTCCAAATTTAACAGAGATACACCAAGTTGATTAGTCAATTCGATTTTTTGGGGCAGGGTTTGCTAAGAAATCGAACTAGTGATCTATTGTAGCGAGGGACAGTTCGGCACAAGGCCGAGGATACATATCAGAGAGGCAGAGAAAGTGTTTGAGAGATAGCACAGAGCCTAGGAAGGCTGATCCAGAGGCAGCCAAGACCGATGCATAGGCTAAGGAGGCCAACGCAAAAGACGCAAAGGGCCAAGAGGCTGATGTAGAGGCAGCAGAGGTTGCACAGAGGCTAGCAAAGCTGATGCTAGGTTGAAGAGGCAGCGCTAAGGAATTTTCGTGGGGCAGACTGAGAGTTGGTTAGCTGACGCAGAGCCATAGAGGGTGATGTAGTCCCTGGAGGGTGACACAGTTCCTGAGAGAGGCTTGGAGCAGCTTTTGCTATCTAGCTAAGGAACTGTCGAAGTTGTTGTGGGATCAATCATCTAGTTGTTGATCAGCTGGAATATCTATCTCCGAGGAGAGGTACTTCTGCCAAGGAAAATCTCTGAAGGGTGAGCCATTTCTGGCACCCTAGTTGTATTCAAAAACTGCATAATAATAAAACCCTCATATCTGTTGCACCAGTTTTCTCACGGTTTTTCAGAGGACAATTGTCCAAAAATAATGGTGTCCCTTGTGTGATTGTCTCAGTTATTTCAGTGGTTGATCTGTATATGTGTTAATGTTGCATTTGTGTTTATTTCGGTATTTATATTTATAGATAACTTGTTAATGGAAATAACAAGTAGGACATAATAAACCAGATAATGCAATAGGTATTTTTGATGTGTCAGACTTAGAAATTTCAACAAAGATCAATGTGCTTCGCTTAGATAATGGTGTAGAATATATTGATCAAGACTTCACAGACTTTTGTGTGAAGGAAGGCATCAAGAGATAATGGACAACTCCATATAATCCACAGCAGAATGGTGTAGCGGAGCAGAAAAACAAAACCATTGTTGGAGTTGCAAAGGCTATGTTATATGACCAGGATTTACCCAGATTTCTATGGGTAGAGGCATGTTGATGTAACACGACAGTATATATTCAAAACAAGACTCCTCATAGAGCATTGGGGAAGAAAATGCCAGAAGGAGCCTTCACAGGGAAGAAGCCAGAAGTTAGCCACTTCAGAATTTTTGGCAGTGTTGCTTATTGCCATGTGCCAAATGATAAGCATACCGAACTAGATCAGACTGCAGAAAAGGGGTTCTTCATTGGGTACAGTGAAACCTCAAAGGCATATAGAATCTACATTCCTAGCAATAGAAAGATTGAAGTAAGGCGAGACATGAAGTTCATGGACAATCGAGCTTTCAGGAGATCGCGTTAGATGCTTGCAG
This sequence comes from Pinus taeda, assembly GCA_000404065.3. Lineage (NCBI taxonomy): Eukaryota > Viridiplantae > Streptophyta > Pinopsida > Pinales > Pinaceae > Pinus > Pinus taeda. Next base: position 32,463 of record APFE031315975.1, on the reverse strand, counting down.
GTGATCAGAATCAGTCAGCAGAAGCTCCTTTGGTCCAACAACAAGCGCAGCCAGTGGGACAAGCAAGAGGATAGTCACAAGGATCGAGTACTATGACCAGTACCAGTATTTCCTCAGGTGCAAGAAATCGGGGGAGTTCTCAGCAGATGGAGTAGCAAAGGCAAGATGAGGAGCTGGTTGAACCTCCCACGACTAGTGGTCAAGCTAGCAGAGGAGTTTATTGGAACTCCTAGGAAGAACAAAAGACAATGCAGATAGTCTAACAGGTACCAAGCATTAGTAGCTTAGGTTGTAGAACCTTCTAGCTTTCAGGAGGTTACAAGGCATCAAGTATGTGTAGATGCCATGGTAGAAGAGTATAGCTCTATCATGACGAATGATGTTTGGGAGATAGAAGGACGTAAGATAGATCAGTTGTAGGTTCTAGATGGGTCTACAAGATAAAATATGTGGCAGACGACAGTGTGGAGAAATACAAGGCTAGGTTCGTAGCAAAGGGGTATGCACAGAAAGAAGGGATAGATTATGAGGAGACCTTCACCCCAGTTGCCAAATACACTTCCATCTGGTCAGTTATATCCCTAGCAGCTCAGATGGGATGGCAAATTCACCAGATGGACGTCAAGACAACCTTCTTGAAAGGGGTTATAGAGGAAGAAGTCTACATAGAACAGACAGGGGACTTCGAGACTCATGAGAGGCGCACTCCTGTGTGCAAACTGAAAGAAAGCTCTATACAGACTTAAGCAAACTCCAAGAGCATGGAATGGTAGGATTGACAGCTACTTGCAGCAGATGGGATTCATCAAGAGTGACGCAGACCCCAACCTTTACTATGTGATGGTAGAGGCTGAGCCACTCATTCTAGTTTTATATGTGGATGATCTCTTTTTGACAGGATCTTCAGGACTCATAGAGGATTGCAAGAGGAACCTAGCAGCAGAGTTCGACATGACGGATTTGGGGTTGATGCACTATTTCCTAGGATTGGATTTATGGTAGAAGGATAGGGAGATCTTCCTTGGGCAAGGAATATATGCTACAGATAATCTGAAGAGGTTCAGAATGCCAGATTGCAGACCCATGTCTATGCCCATGATCACCAACTAGAAGAAGATAAATGCATCGGATGAATAGGATGTTGCCCCACCTTGTATAGACAGCTTATTGGATCTCTCATGTATCTAGTCAATACGAGGCCAGATATTTGCTTCGTAGTCAATACCCTTAGTCAGTTCATGGTAGATCCGGAGAGGGTACATTGGGCAGCAGGGAGGCACAATCTGAGGTATGTGCATGGCACAGTTGAGTGTGGGTTGAGATATGCCCGAGGAGATGATGTAAGATTATGTGGTTTCACAGATGCAGATTGGGCAGGCAATTCAGTGGACAGGAAAAATACCTCTGGGTACTGCTTCAGTGTTGGATCAGGAATGGTTTCTTGGTGTAGCAGGAAACAAAAGTTAGTAGCACTGAGCTCTGCAGAAGCAGAGTATATGGCAGCAAGCACATCTACGTGCGAATTTATATGGCTTCAGAAGCTGCTAGTGAGCTTGTTCAGGCGAAGGATGGAGGCGACCAGTGTCTACTGTGATAATCAGAGTTGCATAAATCTCTCTGAGAATCCAATGTTTCATAACAGGTTGAAACACATAGATATTCGATGTCATTTCATCAGAGATTGTGTACAACGTGGAGCAATCTAGCTATAGGATGTTCCCACAGAAGTGCAGGCTGTAGATATACTCACGAAAGCTCTAGGAAGAGCTAAGTTCATCTATTTCAAAGAACAAATGGGTATGGTGGAGAACCCATTTCAGTAGTAGGGCCAGATTACCTTGGATGATTCTCAGTTGCAGTAGCAACAGATGAGAGGGAGTTGCAGTGCAGATGCAATGTTGGCAGTAGTACAGCAGGGTCAACAACAGCATAGATGCAGCGTATATCAGAGTTGTGTAGTGGTTAGTGGGCAGCAATAGCCAAACATCAGCAGCATGATAGGAGATGATGCAGAGAAAGGGTGTTGTGGCAAGTTGTGCAACACTAGAACACATTCCTCGCTAAGAGGGAGTGTTAGTTTTTGTAGCATCGGATGTGTTCTAGCCACGAAATTTGGTGGATAGTCTAAAATACATGAGATCTCCAAAACCCGGAAATTGTTTCTGGAAATTTCACCTAGAAGTGTCTCAATTATATTATTAACCATTTTTTAAATATTTCCTAAGTCTAGACTCTAAACATAGAGAATATGGTTAATTAATCAGTACTAATTGAGATAAGGTGAGAATCATCTAGAAACTCACATGGATCGATCCAGAGATGATCCTAGCCATTGATTAAGTTTTAATCTTGGTCATTGGTGCTCCAACAGTGGATTATAAGAGAGGTCGACGTGGTGATGGAGAATACACCATGCAAATACTCAGTTGCCCAGGCAGTTCGATTTTCTCAGTAGTAGTAGCTCAGCAGAGAAGATAGAGTCAGAGAGTGAGTAACAGGTGGAAGAGGAGGGTAACAGTATTCTGAGAGGAAAGTTTCTCGTCCTTGGAAGAGGCAAAGGAAGGAAGGTCGAAATTATCATAGGGTCAGCGTAAGCTTTGGGCACAAGGTGATGCAAGAGGATCAACGCAGAGGCTAGGGAGGTAATTTCGGAGGCATAGATTAACTATGGGGTGAGAGAAAATTCTCACAATAATTTTGCCAATATTTTCCTTAGATTAGATTGTCAGTTGGGCATCTAAATTATTGTACTCAGAATTGTTGTTGAAGAATAATAACAAAACCCTCATCTGTTGCATTGGTTTTCCCACATTGGGTTTTTCTGGGGACAATTGTCCAAAAATAACTCTGTCAAAATTGTGTGCTATAATTTCTCAGTTTTCAGTATTTTATTTTCTGAAGTTTTTTTATGGTGAAAATTGCAGTTGTGATTTTATTCGTTGTTTGTTGTGGCAAATAAACTACATAATCAAATTTATAGTTAGAAGAATAATTTCCATTTAATGCAATAGATAAAAATTTCACAATTGCAATAGAATTTCAGTAGTGAAATTTTCTCATGGTATCAGAGCGATTTTTATCAGATGGGGAAGCTCAGAAACGGAGGAAGGAATTCATTGTTCAGAGGGAGCACCAGGACGAATTTATGGGGACTGCGTAGTGTTAATTTTCCATAGGGCTATATTGTTCTTTTCTTTGATAATTGCATTTTATTATTAACACATTAAGTTCACCCCATAACATCATAACATTTTTTTATTTACATCATTATTCATCAGCATATGCAACTATGTAGAAAGAACAATAACATCATCATCAATAATGCAGCAGAACATAAAGGAACATGGGAAGAAAAGCATGCATACATAGAGACATCAGGATTGGTTGGAAGAAAATCTGGCCAAAAGGAACACGAGAAGAAAAGCATGCATACATAGAGACATCAGGATTGGTTGGAAGAAAATTTGGCCAAAATTGTCTAAGGGAACTACCCTTCCTCCACAAGCAATCTCGCCACAACTCTACTTCATAAAACTCGTCCTTCTGGACCCTTTGTGTTAGCTTATGCGCAATGCTTGCACAGACCCTTAGATGTCTAGCCCAAAACTGCCTCTAATGAAGTCGTCCTGCCTGTCTCCACTTAGGAAACTGAGTCTCCGACCCTCTGGAAGACTTTCCTGACCTCTGGAAGCTTAATTGAATTTTCCTCCAGCCAAATCAAATTGCTCTTCTGAAGCAACTACGTAGTCCTTTGCGTTGCCTCGTTGGGAATAACTCGGCCCCCTTGTTGCTGCCTCTCCAGATCTAGAAAAATTCCTCTGGATCATTGTTTCCTACCCTCACTAACTCTGCTTCCTCACTGAAGCTCGAACTCTCTGGCAACTAACCCTGCTACTCTAGAAAATCGAACTCTCCAAGTGTTTATGTGTATTGTCCAAGTGGCCATCGACTTCTTCTTATAATCCTCTATTGGAGCCCCAATGACCAAGATTAAAACTTAATCAAACACTAGGATCATTTTGAAGTCAATCCATGTGACTTTATAGACTATTCTCACCTTGACTTGATTAATTCTGATTAATTAACTAGTTTTCCTAAGTTTAGACTTAGGAAACATTAAAGAATAGGTTAATAATCTAATTAAGTCATCTCTAGGTGGAATTTCCATAAACGATTTCTCAGTTTTGGAGGTCTCATGCATTCTAGCCTTTCCACCAAATTTTGTGGCTAGAACACATCCAATGCTTCAAAAACTAACATTCTTAGGTCCATCATCCTCCTCTCCTTCACAGATGCCATCCCACAAATCATTGAAAATGAGCGTGATTTTAATCTTTCCTAGTATTTCTTCTTGCGAATGATCGTTATGCTGACAATGGAAAAGAGGGAATGCATCTACAAACAGAATTCTGAGTTGAGTTTTGTTACCCACCATTTTGTCTATGATATCCCTAGGAGAAAAAAAATTCTCCAAGATGGTCCTCAGCCAGTAGCCAGTAGCCCCTTACAGCCACCAACTAGCTCATTGTGTCATCTCTCTGCCACTTGAGCCATCCATGTGGTCCCTCACCCATCTGTCATGATCATATGTTTGAAAGTGGGCCTCCCGAACCTACAGGGATGCCTTGTCATTTGGTAATTGAGTATTGTAGTTTGCTTATCATGGATTAATGGGGGAATTTGGCGAAAAGAGTGGGCTATGTCTGTGCTCTTGTCCCCTAGACCTATTTTGGATGTTAACCTTGGACCTTATTCCCATGGGATCGCTTTTACTAACCTTTGTGTGAAAATTTGGAAGACCCAAATTTCTATTGTAGCAACTAATTAAGTTTCTTCTATTTGTTAAATTACTGAACAAATTATTTACTATATCCTACAGCAAATACTGAAACTAATACACTGTAGCCTTCACCAATTAAAATTATATGCAGAAATAAGAAACTGAGCAAGAAATAAATACACAACACAAGTGATACCATTACTTTTGTACAAATGTTCCCAGAAAAACCCAATGCGGGAAAACTGGTGCAGCAGCTGAGAGTTTGTATTATTAAGCAATAGTTTTCTAAATACAATCTTTGGATGCGTTGTTGGCTAAACAATACAAAGAATCTGAGTGGCAAAAGATAAGTGAGAAATACCTCACACTATCACTGGCGATCCAACACTGATCCAGGCCTTAGGTGGTTGGCCCCACGCTAGCTCTACGCAGCTACTGCATCGGCCTACGCAGTTTTGCATCAACCTCTCTGGGGATCTGCATCACCTCTTCCCAAATCTCCGGTTTTCTAAAGCTTCATTCCTCTGGCTCTCTAGTCTCACACCCCGGCTTCTGGCACTGGAACTCCACTTCCCAGCTGAATTTTGGACTCCCTCTGAAGCTCTGCATTGCCTCTGTGTGAGCTTATGCTGCCCAGCGAAGCCTTTGCGTTTCCTCTTTTGGATCTCTCTCTAGCTCCTCTGCGATGTATTCCCAAATCAGGAAATCTCCCTCCAGAACTATCCCTTCCCCTCACTGCAAAAAATCATTTCAATCGATTCTCTAGCAACTGTTGCGTTGCCCTCTCTAAGAAATTCGATCTCTTGATTTCTCCCCTATGTGATTTCCAAATGCCCATCAAGCCTCCTCTTATATTCTTCTCGTTGAGAACCAACGACCCAGATTAGACTCTAATCAATGGCTCAGATCATTTTGGCTTGATCCTTGTCTTCTTCTAGAAGTTTCTTCCACAATTTGATTAATACCCTTTAATTATTTTAATTTCCTAAGTTTAAACTTAAGCACCCATTAAAAATAATTAATTATTTTAATAAAACCTTCTCTGGGTGGAATTTCCCAAAACAATTTCTGAGTATTCTGGAATACATGTGTCCAAGACTCCCTGCAAATTTTGAGGCTTAGAGCATATCCGATGCTACCAGAAATCAACACTCCCTCTTCGCAAGGAATGTGCTCTAGGAATCAACCTACTGAAGCATCACCCTTCTCTGTCACATCTCCTCTGCGCTACTAATGTCTGACATCGCTGCCCACCAACTACTACGCAAATGTTGCATCTGCACTGCTGCTGACCCTGCCACTGCCAACACTACATTTGTACTGCAACCTTCATAAGTTTTGCATCTATGTTGCAGCTGGAACTACCACTGCCAACACTGTATCTGCACTACAACCTTCTCCAACTGTTGTTGCTACTGCATTTGCACTCCAACCTTCTCCAACTGCTACTGCTACTGCATCAACAACGGAAAAGCATCCAAAATTGCTAAACAGGAGTTCAACATGATGCATCTATTGTTGGAGTTCTGACTGCTACTAGTCTCTGCGCTAGCCCTCTAAAGTCTCTGTGCTATTGCTGACTCTTCACTATGCCAATTGCACTTTTACCAACTCTGTTATACTCTACTCAGTTTCTGGCACTCCTAGCTACTGCAACTGTCACTCCAACACTCCTTTGCATCAACTGATCCTGGTCCATCCTGCTACTTTTGATATGGGCTCCCATAGAAAAGTATTGATCCAAGAGGTTGACTCCTTAAGGATCCTGCCCATCTGTAGTTCTTTCAAACCACAATCCTAGATCACCCCACCTCTCCCCTGGAGGTACCTGGGCAACCATGGCAAACTCCTCCTGCTCGATCTTTGCAGATGCAGCCTTCGGATCATGCTTCTCGTCTTTGTCCTTCTTCTTAAGAGGACACTGTATAGCGTAGTGACCAAATTCACCACACAGGAAGCACTTGATCTTCGAGACATCCTTCTTCTTTCGCCATTGCTCCTACTACTCGTTTGATGCGAGGGCTGCATTTTCTTCCTCCTCCTTGGGCTTCGTCCCACTGCTGTTGTTGATATCAAGTTTACACTTGACTAAGTCTCTCCTCATCTCTTCCTACTGAAGAGTGGCCCACATTCCTTCCCAATCCGGCAATCTCTCTCTGCCCAGGATATTCTAGACAAACACTTGCCATTCTTCTGAGACTAAATTTAGGGCTAGCCTCACCGTCTCGGTAGGCTAAGATGTTGACCCCACAGTTGCCAACGAGTCTCAGATTTCCTGAAGCTTTGTTAGGAACAGGTCAACGTGTTCCCACTTCTGCATCTGCATGGATCTCATCTTCTGCTCCAAGTACATATTCCATTGTTTGGAAGATCCTTCGTATAGTGTGGCTAATGCTTCCCACATTTGTCGGGCAGTATCCTTTATGGCAATATGACACACTATGCAATCTCTCACTCCGTCGAGGATCAATTGTTTAGCCTTTGCCATCTCAGCCTTGTACTTCTTGAGCGAATCTGGATCTGCAGGTACAGCTACCACACTGTCAACATAAGTTTTGAGATCGTGCTCATCCAGAAGGCATGAGATCCTTGCCTTCCAGATCACGTAGTTCGATGCACCCTCCAACCGATCTTCATCTCGCAACCGATGAGATACCATCTCTGCTAGTGAAATGTCAAACGGCCTCCTCTCTCCTCTGCGCCATTATTAGGTTAGTCTACACACTCCCTGTTGGAGTTCGTAGATCTGTTGCTCCCTGTTGCTGCTCAGCAAATGAGAATTCATAATCCTTGGCTAGAAGTCCTCTGAAGAAGAATTACCTCAAAATAGTGTCTCCTTCTCTCTTCTAACGTTTTTTTGCCCCAACAACTGCTGCAAAAAACTGCGTCTCACCAGAAACCTCCTCTTTGTTGAAGCTTTTGCGTTGCTCCCTCTAACACTGGCAAACTTTGATCTAGAAGTCTTACCTCTCTATCAACTAACTCAGAGAGAGACCTTCCTCGAAAATTTCGCCCTCCTGGCTTGGACTACGCAATCCCTCTGCAGATTTGATTTGCTACCTGCGCAGCACTTCGACCCTCCTTCCCTTCAGCACCGGGCTCTTTCGGCTCTGCTCTCTTACTTCACTTGCAACTCTGATACCATGTGAAAATTTGGAAGCCCCAAATTTCTACTACAGCGATTGATTAAGTTTCTTCTATTTGTTAAATTACTGAACAAGATATTCACTGCATCCTACAACAAATACCGAAACTAATACACTGCATCCTTCACCAATTAAAATTATATGCAAAAACAAGAAACTGAGCAAGAAAGAAATACACAGCACAAGTGACATTGTTATTTTTGGACAAATGTCCCTAGAAAAACCCAATGTGGGGAAACGGTGCAACAGTTGAGGGTTTGTATCATTAAGCAGTGGTTTTTTTAATACAATCTTTGGATGCCTTGCTGGATATCCAATACAGAGAATCTGATTGGCAAAAGATAAGTGAGAAATACCTCACACTATCACTGGCAATCTGACACTGATCTAGGCCTTAGGTGTTTAGCCCTACGCTGGCTCTACGCAGCTACTGCATCAGCCTATGCAGTTCTGCATCAACCTCTCTAGGGATCTACGTCACCTCTTCCCGGATCTCTTGCTGTCTGAAGCTTCGTTCCTCTGGCTCTCCGGTCTCACACCCTAGCTTCTGGCACTGGAAATTGACTTCCTAGCTGAATTTTGAACTCCCTCTAAAGTTATGGGTTGCTAATACGTGAGCTTATGCTGCCCAGTAAAGCCTCTATGTTGCCTCTCTTGGATCTCTCTCTGCCTCCTCTGCGATGTATTCTCGGATCAAGAAATCTCCCTCCAGAACTATCCCTACCCCTCAGTGCAAGAAATCACTTCAATCGATTCTCTAGCAATTGCTGCACTGCCCTCTCTGAGAAATTTGATCTCTTGATCTTTCCCCGATGTGATTTCCAAATGCCCATCAAGCCTCCTCTTATAATCTTCTCGTTGAGAACCAAGGACTCAGATTAGACTCTAATCAATGGCTCAAAAAATTTTGGCGTGATCTTCATCTTCTTCTAGAAGTTTCACCCACAGTTTGATTAATACCCTTTAATTATTTTAATTTCCTAAGTTTAGACTTAAGCACCCATTAAAAATAATTAATTATTTTAATAAAACCTTTTGTAGGTGGAATTTCCCAAAACGATTTCTAGGTATTCTGGAATACATGTGTCCAAGCCCCCCTGCAAATTTTGAGGCTTAGATCACATCCGATGCTACCAGAAATCAACACTTTTGGCTTTAGGGATGGTACTACATGGGAAACCCTGATTTTGGTTGCATGGTCTGGCTCCCTTATCCACATATATCACTCCCCTTCTACAAATTATAACCCTATTCATCTTTTCTCCCACCTGGGTCCACATTCCTCCACTGGGTCCACATTGGGTTAGTCGTCCCCCTCCCCTTGCCCACACCTTGGGTTGGGCCCGAAACAATGCCCCGGAGGTTGATGCAACTGAAAAGAAAAATAAAAGCATAATTGGCCACATTTAACAGGAAAATGTACCACAAATAGCTAAAGATGGTTGGGACAAACACATTTAGCACGTGGGCATAATCCGATACATGAGCTCTACCCCATTGTCATGGTCATCACCCTAGTTCCTATAGGCCCTAGATGAGCCTCCTTTATCATTCAAGAACCCCTGATTGTCCCAAACCCTGGTGGGCAATGAACACCCTGCCTTAAAGGGGATATCCACTTCTATACCTTACACATCATGCTCTTATCCCTTCAGCCCCAAGCAGTTAATCAAAGAAAAATCATAAAAAGCAAAAGGCATATAAAGAAGGGTGGAAAAATCAAGGCCGGGGCACCTCATGAACCATGATTGCTCCCTCCTATACATTATATACCCAAGTGGGGGCTTCCCTTTTACTAGCTACCCTCGTACCTCAACATGTGGCCTAGAGTTGTCCCTTTCATTCCCTACTCCATTCATCTATTTATCACATGCCACCACCCTTTGAAGGATGTACTTTGGACATACTATCCCCTTTGAAGGTAAAAACTACCTAAAAGGGTACTTGGTTAACCCTATTCAAAGCTTGGAGACATTAGCACATGCCAAAGCCACTATGGAAGTGCATGCTATTATGAAGTGCCCACCTGTTGTCCATGGTTTGTAAGTTCTTTAACTCGTTTTCCTTAAATGACTTGTTGTACTGGAAGGCTAGGGGATGCATTGGATCTTATGCAGGATTGCAGATGGTTTCCGTTTTGGGTTTCATTTTCCTATATGGGGTTCTAACCCTCTAGTGGGCTACATTGGCACATGTAGGGTGTGTGTAGAAAACCATGGGCCTCCACAGCAGTAGACAACACTCCATGGATTCCCAGATATGTTGAGATATTACTCGAGATTCACCTATTCAACGAGGAAAAATGCACCTGTTTCACCATGCCCAGTCGGCCCCACAGTTGTAGCATGCACTTGGCAGATGACCCAAGGCTTGTATGTTAATGTCGCATCACTTACACCATCATCTGAACCCTTACAGATGGTCTACAGGCATCTTCTATCTACTTGGAGACCCATGAGGTTACTTGTGTGCCCTCACACCCATTGGGAGCACCACTGGTTTATTATTTGGAAAACAAGGGGCCAACCACTTGTCCACTACTTTTGGGAGTCCTATTCCTCATTATGGCACTTACGGACTTCATCAGGCTTCTTAAAAGGCCCAACGACATGTACTATTGATCATTCGACCTCTTGAGAGGCTTATTCTTTTGTTTATGAGCTAGTTTTGTGGGCTTGTCACCAGAAGTTAGTTTTTTGCACATTATTTTATTCTAGGGGTTAATGTAGGCCTAATTAGCTAAATCGAACTCATTACAATTGTATAAATACAATTGATGTGAATTCATTTTAGCATCATCACTTGGATTGGACTTGTATCTCTCTTGAGAATTTCTAGATCCTTCTTGGAGGACGAATTTTGGAGCATGGAATGAATTTCTATGTTTGGATTATTTTCTCGTCTTGGAGGTTCTTGATTTGCAAATTCTTTATGGTTTGATATACTCTTAATACATGTAAGCACAATTTAATGCTATTTTCTCTTTCTATTTTGTCACATACATTGTTGCTGAGATTTCCCTATACTAGGGCTAATTTACTGCATCCATTTATGCGAAGTTGTGGAAATTCGGTTTCTAGATAGTGATGCTTCATGTATGGGCCATTTATTATGAATGAATGTTCCTAGAGATGCTTCTTCATTGAAATTAATCTTGACAAGCCATCAATTTTGCAAAATGAAGTATAAAGTTCTTGAAGTTTCTTTTGGTGTTGCCCTAATGCTATGCAAAGTTGTCTTTAAGGCCTCCTTGACATAGAAAATTCAATGTCCATAGTCATAATTACGCCTGACTACAAATCTCCCCAAAGGATTAGGCACTGGTCCACCATAAGGTGATCACCTTATACCTATTTTCTTCCCCCAACTCTTCTTTTCTAGGCCTAGCCCAGTAGGTCTCCCAGGGCATCACTTATCTCACCATCTAGCCATCCAAATATCTCAATTTTTTGGATACAACTGCATTGGAGTTTTCTTTAGAGGCGCTCCAAATTTCAAGAAAATCTGACAGTGGGATCTCAAGATATTGCAAGCCCTAGCTCGGGGACCATTCCTTACCCTAGGTTTCACTTGGCTAGAAAACTCACTTGGATCATTGCATTACCTTTCATGGGAAATTCCTTCCTAGATCCCCTTCTCCTCCCTGATTAGGTCAAGCACGTCATTGGTTGCTCAACCCCATTCACTTGACCTAACCTCGGGCCCACTTGGTCCCGTGTGGTCCCACAACTTACTGAAGCCAATTTCACAAAGACCAGTTGGAACCCAAGTTTCCACAAGGATTTTAGGAGTTAACAATCTTCTTGACAAGTCATATACTCAAACCCTAGCTCGTAGAACTCCCCCAATCCCTTCCTAGAGAGTCTTTCATCTTGCTTTCAAAGCAAGCAAGCCATATATCTGAGCCTCTCTTATGAATAGGCTTCTAGGATATCCTCTCATCTATCATTGATCTATTCTATTTCATGGTCCTTATTATATCGGGTCTCCTCCCATCGGTGAAATTCCATAAAGAGGAGGGAGCCATAACCGAGGTGACAGTGGGCTATTGCTCCATTTTTTCCGTTAATCTAGTAGTAGCCCTCCAAGGATCCCCTTTTAGGACCCCTGCTAGTTTGGGTGGTAACATTTCTGGCACTGTTGTCGAGGACACAAAATGTGTTTGGTTCCCCACACGACATATTGACATAACATTATTGGCGACTCCATTGAAAGAATGAAGCCCAGTTCTTCATTGAACTTTAAGTTTGTGCTTGTAGGGTGAAGCAAGCATTTTTCTAGGCATCTTTATATTCACCCTGGTGACTCCTACATATTTTTCATGTATATCTCAAATAGGTTGTCTTTCCTTTATAAATTTTCCGCTTGGACATTGCTAGCATCCCCAGGCACCCTAATCATGTCACGGGAAGGATGGTTCGTAGGGTGCCCATGTTTGATGGTGATCCACTTTTTGCAATTGACCATGTAGAAATATTTAATGCACATTCTTCAAGAGAGCAGGTTGTTCACCAAGATGTCCTTATGTTGTTGTTCATGGGATCTCTCGGTGGTCATAACTGATGGTTGCATGATCATGAACCTAAGAGCATCTCATCTATTGATGATTTCGTTGATGGTTTTCTTAGACATTTTCAAGTATGCCCCACATTAAGCATCCTAGAGGAAGCCTTCATTGGCCATCATCAAGACAATGAGAATCTAAGTAATGAGCAGGAAGACGAGTCCTCCTCCGGTCCAGATGATGAAAAGGATGATTTTAAGAACACGTGTTGGGAAGGATGAAGTTGAGACTGACCTTACCTTTCTCGAGGATATTACTCTTGATGACTCTCCTTTTGAGATTCTTGAGGAAGGTGATCCCATTTGCCTCTTAAAAGATGACATTGGAGATTACTTCTATATTGAAAAGGAGAAATGGGAAATTGTTGGTCCTCAATTTGATTTTGCTCCCATTTACGACACCGACAAGTGTGAAAATTTGGATGCCCAAATTTCTACTGCAACAACTGATTATGTTTCTTCTATTTGTTAATTATTGAACAAAATTATTTAGTGTTTCCTACAGTAAACACTGAAACTAATACACGGCAACCTTCACCACTTAAATAAAAATGCATAAACAAGAAACTGAGCAAGAAAGAAATACAACACATCTACACAACTATTTATGGACAAATATCCTCGGAAAAACCCAGTGTGGGAAAACCGGTGCAGCAACTGAGGGTTTTATTATTAAGCAATAGTAATTTTGGAATACAATCTCTGGTGCAACAACTAAGGGTTTTATTATTAAGCAGTAGTAATTTTTTTATTACAATTGCTAGATGCCTTCCTAGCTATCTAATACAGAGAATATCACTAACAAAGAGATAAGTAAGATTACCTCACACTATCACTAGAGATCCTATCTGATCCAGACACTGAATGAACAGCCTTTACGCTACCTTTGTGCAGTCACAGCGTCAGCCCAACGTCAAATCCTCTAGGGACAACATAACCCCTTCTGCTAGTCGATTTTACTGCCCAGGAACTTCAATTTTCACCTCCTAGTCTCACACCCCAGCTTTTGGCTTCTGATATCGATTCATCAAGCAAATATTCGAACCTCCCCATGGCTTCTGCGTTGCCTCTACGTCAGCCTACTCTGGCCAGCTTAGCCACTACGCTGCCTCTCCTGGATCTCTCTCTGCCTTCTCTACTAATTATTCCCGGATCAAGAGTAATCTCCAACTAGAACTATCCCTGCCCCTCAATGCAAAAGATTTGAAATTCTTTTCGGCAGTGGCTCTGCTTCAGAAAATTGATCTTCTGATCTTCACTTGATGTGTTCTCCAAGTGCCCATTGATGTCCTTCTTATAATCCTCCAGTTGAGAACCAACGGCCCACATTAGATTCTTATCAATGGCTCAGATCATTTGGACTCTATCTTCGTCTTATTCTAGAAGTTTCACCCACATTTTGATTAATACCCTTTAATTATTTTAATTTCTTAAGTTTAGACTTAGGGACCCATTAAAAATAATTAATTATTTTAATAAAACTATCTCGGGTGGAATTTCCCAAAATGATTTCTAGGTATTGGAGAATGCATATGTCCTAGCCTCCCTACAAATTTTGAAGCTTAGATCACATCCGATGCTACCAGAAATCAACACTCCCTCTTAGTGAGGAAAGTGCTCTAGTAATGCAACCTGTTGAAGCATCACTCTGACTCTAAAACATCTCCTTCTGCGTTGTTGATGTTTGACATCACTGCACACCAACTACTACGCAAATGTTGCATTTGTACTGTTGTTGACACTGCCACTGCCACCACTGCATCTGTACTGCAACTCCCTCTCAAATTCTGCAACTATGTTGTTGCTGGCACTACCATTGCCAACACTGCGTCTGCACTGCAACCTTCTCCAATTGCTGCTACTACTGCATCAAAAACAGAAAAGCATCCCAAATTACTGAACAAGTGTTCAGTATGATGCATCTCGTCCGAGTCTGACTACTGCTAGTCTCTACGCTGACCCTCTGAAGCCTCTGCGTTGTTGCTGACTTCTACTGTGTGCCAACTGCACTGCTGCCAACTCTACTCTGTGTTGCTCAATCTTCGACGCTCCTAGCCACTCAACTGTCACTCTGACACTCCTTTCCACCAACTAACACTGGTCCATCCTGCTACTTCTGATATGGGATCCTGTAGGAAGGTATTGATCCAAGAGGTGGACTCCTCAAGGATCCTTCCCATATACAGTTCTTTCGAACTACAGTACTAGATCACCCCACCTCTGGAGGTATCTAGGTTGTCATGGCAAACTCCTCCTCCTCGATCTTTGTGGTTGCAGCCTTTGGATCATGCTTCTCATCTTTGTCCTTCTTTCTGAGAGGACACTATGTTGCGTAGTGACCGAATTCACCACACCTTAAGCATTTAATCTTCAAGACGTCCTTCTTCCACCTCCACTGCTCCCGCTGCCCCTTGGATGCGAGGGTTGCATTCTCTTCCTCCTCCTTGGGCAACCCACTGCTGCTGCTTTTGTCAAGTTTACACTTGACCAAGTCTCTCCTCAACTCCTCTTGCTTAAGAGCTGCCCACATTACTTCCCAGTCTGGCAAGTTCTCCCTACCCAGGATGCTCTGGAAAAATACTTGCCACTCCTCTGAAACTGATTTGAGGGCCAGTCTTACCATCTCGAAAGACTGAGGTGTAGACCCCACAGCTGTTAGCTCATCTCGGGTCTCCTGAAGCTTTGCAAGGAACAGATCAATGTGTTCCCCCTTCTGCATCTGCGTGGACCTCATCTTCTGCTCTAAGTACATCTTCCGCTGCTCGGAAGATCCTTGGCAATCCCTCTGCCAGCGATGTGACAGACCACATGATCCTTCACTCTGTCGAGGATCATTCTCTTTGTCTTTGCCATCTCTCCCTTGTACATTGTGAGCGGATATGGATCTGCGAGCACAACTACCACACTATCGACATAGGTCTTGAGAAAATATTCATCCAGAAGGCATGACATCCTTGCCTTCCAGATCACATAGTTGGATGCACCATCCAACCAATCCTAATCTCTCAACCCATTGGCTGCCATTTCTACCACTCAAAAAAGTCGAATGACTTCCTCTCTCCTGTTGTTGCTCAGCAAATGAGAATTTGAATTCCCTAGCTAGGAATTCTCTGAGAAAGAAATTCCCTCAAGTGTCACTTCTTTCTTCTGACGTCTTTCTGCCTAGCAACTGCCTGCAGAAAACTGCCACACCAAGAGCCCCTCTTCGCTGAAGCTTTTGATGTGCTGCTCCCTCTGCCACTGACAAATCTCAATTTGGAATCCTACCTCTCTGTTGACTCACTTAGAGAGATTTACCACGAAAATATTGCCCTCCTGACCTGAACTGCGCGCTCCCTTTGGGATTCGATTTACTGCCTATGCAGCACTTCGACTTCCCTTCTTCCTTCAACGTTGGGCTCTTTCGACACTTCTCTCTTGTTTCACCTGCAGCTCTGATACCATGTGAAAATTTGGATGCCCAAATTTCTACTACAACAACTGATTATGTTTCTTCTATATGTTAATTATTGGACAAAATTATTTATTGTTTCCCACAGCAAACGCCAAAACTAATACACTACATCCTTCACAATTTAGATAAAAATGTGGAAACAAGAATTTGAGCAAGAAGGAAATACAACACATCTACACAGTTATTTTTGGACAAATGTCCCCAGAAAAACCCATTGTGGGAAAACCGGTACAACAACTAAGGATTTTATTATTAAGCAATATTAATTTTTGAATACAATCTCTGGATGCCTTCCTGGCTATCCAATACAGAGAATATCACTAACAGAGAGATAAGGGGGATTACCTCACACTATCACTGGAGATCCTATCTGATCCAGCCACTGAATGAACAACCCCTGGCTGCCTCTGCGCAGTCACAGTGTCAGCCCAGCGTCACAACCTCTAGGGACAGCGTCACCCCCTCTGCTGGTCGATTTTTGGCCTAGGAACTTTGATTTTCACCTCCCAGTCTCACACCACAGCTTATGGCTTCTGATATCGATTCCTCTAGCAAATGTTTAGACCTCCTCAAGGCTTCTGCACAACCTCTGCGTCAACCTACGCTAGCCAGCTTAGCCACTGCGCTGCCTCTCCTGAATCTCTCTCTGCCTTGTCTACTGAGTATTCCTGGATCGGGAGTAATCTCCAACCGAAACTATCCTTGCTTCTCACTGCAAAAGATCACTTCGAAATTCTTTCCGGTAGTTGCTCTGCTTCAGAAAATCAATCTTCTAATCTTCACTCAATGTGTTCTCCAAGTGCCCATTGATGTCCTTCTTATAATCCTCTAGTTGAGAACCAACGACCCAGATTAGATTCTAATCAATGGCTCAGATCATTTGGACTCGATATCTGTCTTCTTCTAGAAGTTTCATGCACAGTTAGATTAATACCCTTTAATTATTTTAATTTCCTAAGTTTAGACTTAGGGACCCATTAAAAATAATTAATTATTTTAATAAAACTATCTCTGGGTGGAATTTCCCAAAACGATTTATGGGTATTGGAGAATGCATGTGTCGTGGCCTCCTTGCAAATTTTGAGGTTTAGAGCACATCCGATGCTACCAGAAATCAACAACAAGGAGGATGAGGTTGAAATTGGTCCTCCCTTTCTCTCGGGTATAATTTATGATAACATATCCATTGATGCCCTTGGGAAGGAGAAATTTTATTTTCCCTTGTGTTAGAAAATTATATATTACGGAGCAGTGGAACACATGAAATAATGCAGAAATATAAACACAGAAAACACACAAAACAAGAGAGACACAGATATACGTGGTTCACCCAGTTTGGGCTACGTCCACCCCGAACAGCCAGTCCTTCCTTTCTATTATCCAGCAAAATGAAGAGACACAACCTACAGCAAATCCGCTGTAATATCTTCTGTCTTCTCTCACAGTCTCACCTCTCTGTTTCTCGCTCACACTGAATACACATCTATCTCACAGCCTCAAATACAATGCCCTCATACAAAGAGAGGGGTTGCCTTCTAGGGCAAAACACCCTAAACTAAACATAAGTTCTACCGTCAGATCATCCGCCTAATGAACGGCCCAGATTGACTAGAAATTACTATACTTTTACAAGGCAATTTTACAACTGTTT
>APFE031315975.1:0-13065 GCA_000404065.3 Pinus taeda | reverse complement strand
GGGGTGCCTGCTGCTGTTGCGGTGGTTGCTGCTGTTGTGGTTGTTGATTATTATTATTTTCAGGCACCTTTACCTTTTCAGTGATTTCATCAAGAACTGCATATTCCTTGTTTTCCTTTTCTTGCTCCTTTTCCTGCAATTGATTCTTATACAAGACCTTTTCATTGAATATTATATCTCTGCTCCTAATGATTTTGTGATTTTCATAATCATATAGGCGATAACCAAAATCATTAACACCATATCCAATAAAGGTATATTTCTTTGACTTTGCTTCAAGCTTTGTTCTATTTTCTTTATCAATATGAACAAAGACCTCACAACCAAAAGGCTTTAAAATAGAGTAGTTTACCTTTTTACCTGTCCATGCTTCCTCTGGAACACCACCATCCAAGGAACTTGAAGGCCCTCTGTTTATTAGATAAACAGCAGTATCTACAGCATCTGCCCAAAACTGTAAAGGCAATCCTGCATGCAATCTCATGCACCTTGCACACTCCATGATTGTTTTGTTCATCCTTTCCGACACACCATTTTCTTGTGGTGTTCTTGGAACTGTCTTCTCTCTACAAATTCCATGCTCTGAACAATACTTATCAAACTCTTTGCTACAATATTGACCTCCATTGTCTGATCTAAGACACTTCAATTTCTTTCCTGTCTCAATCTCAACCAAAGCTTTCCATTTCTTGAAAGTATCAAATCCATCAGATTTATTCTTAATACAATAAATCCAAGTTTTTCTAGTTGCATCATCAATAAAAATAACATAATAACGAGAGCCACCAAGAGATGATACCTGAGCAGGTCCCCATACATCTGTACGCATAAGCTCTAATTTTTCACTCTTCTTTTCTTGCCCAAATCTGAGAAATCTAACTCTCTTCTATTTTCCATAAATCCAATTCTCACAGAAGTCCAAATCAACATTCTTCAAACTCGGCAACAAATTCCTTGAGTGAAGAATCTTCATCCCCTTTTCACTCATGTGTCCAAGCCTATGATGCCATAATGTTGCATTTGCTTATTTGGAAGTTAAAGCATTAATAGAGTTAGAAATACCATTGCATAAATACAATGTACCAACCTTTTCGCATTTTGTTATTACCAGGGCTCCTTTGGTGACCTTCCAAGCTTTATTTGTGAAAGTTGTCACACAACCTTCACCGCCTAACTGCCCCGTTGAAATCAGATTTTTCTTTAGATCTGGAACATGCCTTACCTCCTTTAGTAACCATTGGTTTCCATTCCAACAATTTTACATGGTTTATCATCACCCAAACAGACTTGTCCAAAATCTCCTTGAACATAGTCATGAAAGTATTTCTTATCAGGTGTGGCATGGAATGAGGCCCCTGAATCTACCACCCAGGAATTAGTAATATTTTTGAAAGAAAAAGTCAAAGCGTCTTGTAACACCTCACCTGTCACATTTGCTTCATGATTGTTTTCTTGTTGTGCATCTCCTTCTTTTCCTTTCGAGATCTACAATCTTTCTTTAGGTGTCCTTTCTTTCCACATTTCCAACACACTATCCCTGATCTGGACTTGGATCTACCTTTCCTTAATTTACTATGATATCCTGAGCTCTTTTCTCTTTCCATTTTTCTTCCCCTGGACTTTGCACTCAAAGCATTACCCGATGTCTCACCTGAGATTTTCCGTCGCATTTCCTCGCTAAGGATAGCATTGACAACATCATCAAACTTTAAAGTACTAGATCCATACATAGAGTTACTAATGGCCATTACTAAACCATTCCAACTTTCTAGCAATGATCACAAGAATAACTGACTTGTAACAGTATTAAAATCATTTAAATGGTCTGCAATAAACCCACCTTCTGACATCTTCATATTAAATAACCGTTTCATAAGAAATACCTTGTTTGAGGCCGAGGGTTTTTCATATAGTTTCTCCAACGGCTTAATCAAACCCTTTGTCATTGTTTCCTTCGAAATGTTGAAGGCGACCGACACTACGAGGCACAACCGTACTATTCCGAGTGCCTTTCTATCGAGAAGGTTCCATTCTTCATCTGTCATACCCATCGGCATCTTTGATTTTCCGCCTAATGGTAGGTATAGATCTTTCTGATACAGATAATCTTCCATCTGCATCTTCCACAGTGAGAAGTTTTGGCTATTAAATTTCTCGACCCTAAACTTACCATCTTTCGCCATTGCTCCCACTCAAACGAGGAACCCTTCCTTCCTGCGAGTTTATCAACCAAATAGACCTTCGGCTCTAATACCAGTTGTTAGAAATTTATATATTACAGAGCAATGGAACACATAAAATATTGCAGAAATATAAACATAGAAAACACATAAAACAAGAGAGACACAAATATACATGGTTCACCCAGTTTGGGCTATGTCCACCCCAAACAACTAGTCCTTCCTTTCTATTATCCAGCAAAATGAAGAGACACAACCTACAACAGATCCACTGTAATATCCTCTATTTTCTCTCATAGTCTCACCTCTCTACTTCTTGCTCAGAGAATACACATCTATTACACAGCCTCAAATACAAAAATGCCCTCATACAAAGAGAGGGGTTGTCTTCTAGGGCAAAAAACCCTAAACTAAACATAAGTTCTATCGTCAGATCATCCACCTAATGAATGACCCAGATTGGCTATAAATTACTATAATTTTACAAGGAAATTTTATATCCATTTTTAGCTTCGAGAGCACTGCCCCCGAAACCCCCCCGCCAGGGGAGGGTGTTTGGTCAATTTAGTGTGTTCTAAATTTCTATGTGAATTGTCAATCCGGGAGTCGTAAACTGTTAAAGTGAGGTGCACTATCTATGCAAGATAACCATTTTCTTATTTCCTTGTCGTTTTTAGTTTGTTTAGTTTGTTTTTGGATTTATCTTCTTGTTGATTTCCTAATGTGAAATGGTGTGTGTGAGATGTGGACAATTGTATTCAATGAATAACTTCATAGCAATCTAAAAGTATTCAAACTTTACAATGATGAAATCAAGATGTGCTAAATTCTAATTAACAAAACAGTAAACTATGACTATGGAACCCAGTATCCTTACTGTTGTTATAAAGAAGATAAAAGACTGAACTCAAAGCAATTGAAAGACTGAAAGTAAAGTAAACTAATCATACCACATCAACTCATTTTTGACCCCTCACCATTGACTCGCTCTAGCTATAGGAAGTAGTCATACACAAATTGAATGATTTGATATCTAAGTTGCATGAAATAAAACTAAGATTAAGCTACACATTCACTCTTACAATCCCTCATCATTTGGTAACTGAAGAATGATATGAATAGTCTAACCACTAACTTGCAGCAAAGTAAATGAATCAAAGCAGAAATAAGAAATAAGCAATGGTAGAAATAAAATCAATAAAGCAAATCAGCAGTAGGACAAGATAATCCCATCATGTCATTAGTCATCAAAACCTATATGTACTGCCCAAGCTTCCTATCAGAACCTGAAATGTAAACATTGATCAGTTGTCAACCAAACAAAAGCATGAAAGAACTTGTGAATAGGAAAATGACATCAACCGTAAGCAAATTAATATATGTACAGCAAGTATCTATGGTATCAAAAGTGTAAAGCATAAAGAAAACATAAAGCTATACATAAGCTACAAGACCTTGGTGTACAGGGGCCCTCTGCACCCTCGGTCATTCAAAACCAATCACGAATTTGAACCAAGAATCAGCATTTTCTCATATATTTCAAAACAGTCATGAAAATAGAGACTAAGTCTTGGCACCAAGGCTCTTACAACAGTCAAATTTTATACAGCAACTAACTCGCTATATGCATATGGAGATGCATTATTTATAGTAGAGAAATACATAACAAACTAACACGGCCTGCGCAGGTGGTCAAGCACGTAAAAGACAAAATCCGGAGTTATAGCAGTATGGTGGTCGTCGACAGTAAATCCAAGAGATGGTTTGCTGGATACGGTCGATGAGCAGTCCCTAGGTGTTAATTCACCTCCTAAAACTCAGGACCTTGCCACACAAACCTCCTCGTGCTGAAAACAGAGTCGTGCCATCGCTTAACTCTTTATGTTGACCACCGTTTGACCAGCCTTGACCGCAAGATTTTATGGATGATTTGGCTGAACCAATGGGACACGCTCCATGTCCACGTCCTTTATAGCTTTCCCATGTGGCTAAGTTCTTCAATGGACACCTGTAGCATACAGTTTAACAAAATGACTGCGGAAAGTGGCAGATTCCACAGTTGGTTGAACAAAAATCTAAACCAAATAGCAGTCACAAAACATAGTTAGGAAACCATTTATATACTCATTTTAAACTATTATGCAGTGATTTGATAGCTTAGAGGTTTAACTGGAGAAAAAGGCTGAAAAGGGATGTAGGGAAGGTGTAAGTTTGGGACTCAACATACCCCCACCGTGAAGGTGTTGCATGTCCTCATGCAACCAAAATTTAGTCATATCCCTTTAATCTATGTATTCTGAAGCCTCTCCTAAGACATCCAGTCCTCTCCTCTTCTTCCTTGGTGCTACTACCATCCTGGGTTTCCTTATCAAACATCTGAACTTGAGATTGATTAATTCCCTGCTCAACTTCCTGCACTTCTTCTTTAGTTTCTTGTTCTTCTTCTGTCACAATCCCATATGCAACATGGTATTATCATGAATAATTTTGTCCACTTTGCTTTGCTATTTTAATGCCTCATTTTCTTGTTTGATGTGCCTGTTTAGAACTTCTAATTCAAACACTTCCTGTTTCAAAGCTTGAACCTGTGCATCTTGTGTCATGTGAGGAAGAATGGATGGTGTGCTCGGGCCTGCAGTTGACTTCTCTAGAGATTTGAGGTAGTCATATACCTCTTGTTGTTTTGGATCAATTTCAGGTGTTTGCCTCGGGTTGGTTTCAAAATTTCGTTGAGGAGAAGAACTGTCTTCTAGTTCTGGCCGAGAAGGGCTTTCATCAACATCAAGCGGGCTGGCTTCAATATTAGGCAGAGGATGAGGTGGAATGTGGCCCGTTTGAGGTTTCTCAGGTGTTTCCCCACCCAAGTCAATGAAGTGGGGTCCTTTTACTTGTGTTCTCCTCCACTTTCCTTTGAGTCTGCTGCTCCTTCTTAAGTACTGTGGACTATTACTTTCCTCTTCCATAATTTGTTTTCCTTTTTCTTCATTTTTGGCTGTGGCAGCTTGTTGTTGGAGATGCACTAGTCTCTCTGATAACACTTGATAATCTTCCTCTATAGAAGGTTCTAGTGATTGATAAACATCTTGTAGGTTCCTCTTTCCCTTCAACTTTCTTTGCTTTTTGTCCTTAGTTCTTTCATCCTTTTCTTTTTGAATAGTTTCTTCAGCTTTGTCAATAGGAGAGTCTTGGATTATGACACTTTTCCCTTTTCTCCTACTCTTTCTCGGTGCCTTTGGTGTGCTGCTTCCCGGGGCTTCGGATTGTTCTTGAAAATAGTTCCTCACTAGAAACCTTTCCCAAGTATCTTTGTTTCTTTTCAACTGGTCTTCGACTAGAATTCTCACTAATTAAATGAGAATCTTTACAACTAATTAAATGACTGAAAAAGATAATGAATATTTTCATCAATGACAAGTTGTGAAAAAATTACAAAGTAATGAGTTCTTTTATTCAGAGTAATCTTTATCAATCTAAATTTCAAATATTTACATCTTTCTAAGTTTTTCTTTAGTAGTTAAAATTTCATTTACTTTTACAGACATAATTGTTTCACCCAGTATGTCACCAATTATTGTAGTACTTAACAACCCTCCATTTAATTTTACTTTAGTTATATAATAAATCATGGGGAACCTTCTTTAATTTTAATAAAACTCTTTAGTTTTTAATAAAGATAAGGAAATTTTGAATTTGTAATTAAATACCCTCTCACATGAAAGTTTCTATTATCGGAACCCAAATATCGGAGGTCCAAACTTACAAATGTTATGATTAATGAAAAACTCAATATGCCATTTGTTATTTAAATAATGCATTATCGAATGATTTCTATCGGATCATTATAATATCATAAATTTTCTTATAGGAAAGTTGCAATAAAATTGTTCTTCGATCAAACATTCCCAATATGTAAAACACAAATTTAAGTGGGCGCTTCCTTTTAAATTAATACTTTAAAGAACTGTCGGCCCCACAAGCTGCCACTTGGCATATCGAAATCCACAAACATTGTAACTTTTTAACTGCACCATCTAAAAACTCTTGATATCTCAAACCTCTGATACTCAGTGCTTCCACTATACCCAACTCTCGATATCACAATATTTCGATGCCTCCCACTTTCGATATCTGATAATATCTGATGATGGTCCCCTCCAATACTCAAACCTCCAATATTCAAAACTTCCACTATACCTAACTCCCGATATCACAATACTCTGATGCCTCCCCCTTCCGATATCTAATATGTCTGATGTTTCTCCCCTCCGATAACTCAAACCTTTGATATTCCTATCTTTACTCATATCAGGACTTTTCATATGGATGTTCACTCTTTAAATCTTTAATACTCCATTTTCCAATATAAAACTTTTGGTATGTCTTCCTGCCTCCACTTATAGTCGTTATGTATTTAAACATGACATATCATGAATCTCAAATGTCGTAATCTTTAGTGTGCGTCTAGGTGATTTCTCTGATAAAATTCTTTCGATATGCTGATGTGTGCAAGACCCACGTAAATTCACGCTTTTTTCATTTAATATCTGAAAGTGTTGAATTTATGGTTTTTAAAATGCTAAACAGCCTTATTCATTGCAGCTTGATTTTATCATGATTTGCCCTTTAAGACAAAAATCGTTATGAAAATCGTTATTTGCACTAAAGTCTTTCAGGTGAAGAAATTATCATTTAGTCTTGTGTTTTTTCATTGTAGTTCAGTCCTGATAAGCGCAATTTGGAAGAAATGTCTAAGATAACTAAAGAAAAGAATAAACCAGTTACTCAACAGTAGTCAGCTGCTCCATCAACTGAAAATATCGATATGCCAGGGTTATTTTCTGACACAAACTGTTCTTTAGATGCTGGGAGTGCCTCCTAGAAATCTATCTATCAGCTATTCAAATATCATGAAGGACCAAGGGTCACCTAAAGAACAATCATAGTTGTGGATTCTAATCTAGTTTCTAGTACTACCCATAGTGATGTCACAAATTCACTTTTACACAAAATTGTTGCTTGGCCCAAGATCCTTCCCTATACAAATATGATTCGGTGGGTCATGAAAAACTTGAACATTGCAGATAGGAAATTCATGACAGAGAATGATACAGTCATCGGCTCTTTCAGTGGCAGTGATTTCAATGCAATGTACCATCTGCTACCACCTCAGTGCAAATATAACAAACAGTTTGTGGAGAAATTCATAAGCAACATTGATCATGCATAAGAACCCATCAAGGAATGGAGGAGAGACCCAAACAAGCATAAGCATGAGGAAAAGTCCATATCTGCAGTAGACTCTCTCGTTGTTCCTTATTGTCAAGTTGTTGCCATGGTATGTATACTTTTTACTTATCCTAATACTCAGAAATTCTCAAATCAATGGACTCCACTAATTGATGTTTCCTCGTAAGGATATATATTAGACTGGAGAAATATATTATCTGATAAATTAGTCACTCGCATTCTAAATTTTAGGAGGAAGCATACAATTTCAGAAAGTATAATCCATCCTTTCTATATGAGTGCCTGTGTAATGGATGCCCTATGCTTCATTACGAATTTCACCTCCATGGGATGGAAATGGACCTTAGAGGAACCAACTCATATTCATATATACCATAATATCCTTTGGGATTCCTGTTGGCATTATGATACAAGTGTTGTCCTTGATGGAAACTCACTCACAGGTCAATTCAGTTTTGGTAAAAAGCAACTCACAGTACAACAGGTATATTCAGAGGTTACAGGGCAATGATATAGAAGAATAGGAAGATGGAACGAAGGTTTACTGATCAGAATAAAGAAGGTAAAGGAAAAGGTTGATGAAAAGAAATTTAATAACTATATACAGGTCCACTTAATCAAAACAGTGTATACACGTTGGTCCACAGAACAAAAAGAGCGTATATGTATACACACACTCCCACACGAAGAAAAGCGCATACATGTTGGAAAACTGAGTTTTTGGTCCGAGGTATTTGGTCCGTGGTATTGACCCTAGGTATTTGATCTGAGGTATTGGTCCTAAGTGGTTTTGGTCTGAGGTATTGATAAAGGATCTAAGTATATAAGGAGGAGAATATCAAAGGGTTAAGTATACAAGGAATGAATACCTTATGAAGTGTTATGTGCAAGTGTATGGGTTTCTAAGGAATACTTCTATGTGAAGTATATTTTATGTGGCAGGGGCTATGTTTTTTATTTGATCTGAAATACTTTATTCACTTTGAATTCAATGTTGGATCAAGATCATGGGACCTGAAATGACTTATTATTGGATGATCTGATATTGTTTGGGCTAGATCTGACTATGCATTCTTTAAATGTCGTGATCTAGGTTTTTCTGAAGTTCAGAAGTGCAGCAAAGTTATGAGTTGATATTTGCAGATCTATACGATGGTTCGTCTCTTCAAAAGCGCGTGTACACGTAGGTTATACTCTTAAAAATAACATATACAAAAGAAAAGCTTCTTTTTCAGATCTGATCGATCTATCTGATCAAATTCTATTGTTTCGCTGTTGTCTGTTAATGAAGTCTTCTTAGATATGAATGTAAAGCTGATTGATTGTTTAAGTGAAAAGAAGTGATCTCTGTTGTTGCCTGTGTAAATTTCTGTAAGTTGACAGTGGATGTTCTATATATTACTGGTTGGTACAGGCTTGATTCAAAAGTTTATATTTTTCAGTAGTTTTGAAGGTATACGCAGGTTTGATTAATGGAAGTAGCATATACACGCAGTTTGGGTTCAACCAAGTAGCATATACATTCTGATGCATGGTTTTTGAGGTTACAGTTGGTTCTGAATGATGATGCAGGTTTCTAGCTTCAGCACAGTGTTCTGGTGTCAGTGATCTGATTGTTCAGATTAACTGAATGTTGGTTGATGCAATTTAAGTTTAAAAAGTTTTGATGGGTCCAGTATGAAAATTGGATGAAACGTGGCCTTCAGATTGTGGTTTTGTGTTCCAAGAGTATCCAGTCTAAAAATTCATGAAACGTGGTCCTTAGAGGAAGAAAGAAGGTCGTAGCCTTTTGTAGGTCAGTGCCTACGTACTAGTAAACAAATTGGCTAGTACAAGAGCTAGGGGGTTGCATCTCCCTTCTAGTAGAAGCTGGAAAATGAGAGAAGGTTGTAGCCTTCTACAGGTGGGTGCTTGCGTACTGGTATGAGTCTGCACCAGTAGAAGATTGTAAACAAATTTTCTTATTATTAAAAGAAGACAAAGACAACAACATGAGGTGGTTTTCACCTACATTGGGGTTTCCACCTTATATCTTGGTGTTCATGTGTGTTTCTAATGTGTGATGATTTATTCTATTTTTACTGCACTGTCTAATAAGTTACTAATGTACTAGTTTAAGATTAGCACATGATAAACTGTCTAAATCACAAGTTCTCTGGATATACGTTGGTTTCTCTAATCACAGTTGCGTGTACACGCTAGTTCACTTCACTCAAGTAGCGTATATAAATCTGTTTGCGAAATAAAATTATTGATCTAATAATACTGATTCACCCCCCTCTCATTATTATTTCCAACAATTGGTATCAGAGCAAGTCCTTCAGAAGAAGCTTGATCGCTTGAAGGTAGATCTTTCAAGATGAATAATCACGAAGGCATGGGATCCATCAAATCACCAATCTTCAATGGGAGCAACTTAGTATATTGGAAAATAAGAACTAAAGCCTATCTACAATCTCTTGGAACCGATGCTTGGGAAATTGTGGAAGGAGGATACCAATTTCCAACAACAACTCCTACAGACTCTGCAGGTAAGAAGCTATACATAACTAATGCCAAAGTTGTCAATACATTACTGGGAAGTCTGTCAGAATCAAAATTTGTCAAGGTCATGCAGCTCAAAACAGCCAAAGAAATATGGGACAAAATCATTCAAAGCTATGAAGGAGACTCTCAAGTAAAGCGTGCTAAGCTTCAAACTCTCAGAATTCAATATGAAACTATTAAGATGCATAATGATGAGAGTGTAGCCAATTACTTTTTACGTATAAATGAGATTATTAATTGTATGAAGAATCTGGGTGAAGACATAAAGGAAGTTACTTTAGTTGAGAAATTTTTGAGATATTTGTCTTCTAAATTTGAGTCAAAAATGTCTGCCATAGAAGAAAAACAGGATATTCAGACTATCACTGTGACTCAACTTCATGGAATCCTAATTGCCTTTGAAATGAGAAAAGGAGGTCCATCATATATGAGAGAAGTCGCATTTAAAGCATCAACAAAGGGAAAAGAAAAGGAAGAGAACAATGAATCAGGACACATTTCTAAAGAAGAAGATGAGGTAAATTTTGTCAAGAAGCTTCAACGGGGTTCTCGAAGGTTCAAATGTAAGCTACCTTTCAAATGCTTTGCTTGTGGTAGAGTCAGTCATTATGCTGCCAAATGTCCTCATAAAGACAAATATGAAAAATGGAAGGAATATGCAAAAGGCAATAGGAAACGGGTTGTGAATAGAAGAAGTTACTATACGCATGAAGATAGTGATGGTTTATCTAATAGTGATGAAGATGAAACTGAACAAGACTATAGACTTCTCATGGCTTATGACAATGATGATTTTTTGGATGCATTAGAAGAGGAAGACTTTCATGAAGAAATAACTAAACTCAAAATCTGTTTAGAAGAAAAGAATACGATCATAGATACTTTGACACACCAACTTGCTGAAAGAGAAAAACACAATGAAAATCTAGAATGTGAAATTGTGGGTCTAAGAAAAGATCTTGAGAAGACAAAATCTCTCAATCTTAGATTTGCTAAAGGATCGGAAATGTTAAATGAAATTATCAAATTTCAGCATTCTCCTCTGGTAAAGACAGGTCTTGGATATACTGAAGAATCATCTCAATCACAGAAACTGTCAACCTCCACCAGAAGCTATCTTGATGCAGCAAAGACCAATGAACAATATGTCAATCGTCAGCAAAAGCCTAAAACTAATTATTAGGTAAATCATACTCAATTTACTCCAAGGATGAATACCATTAGAATTCGCAACCAATAGGTAAACAATGTCAAAAGATTCGATGGTCGAAAAACTTATTTAATGTGCAATGTTTTTCATGTCATAACTTTGGGCACAAGGTTGCTCAATGCATTGCTTACAAAACCATCATGACTAGAGAAGCACAAAATCAAAGGAGTGTAACAAGAATCAAGAAAAGTTCCTATAATAACTTTTCTCCTCTTGAAAATGAAATAGAATACTCAATTTTTAACAACTTTGGTTATGAAGAATCTGAATGCAGTAGCAAATTTCGGCCAACACTTCAAAAGGAGAAAACGCCATTAAATCCCAAGATATGGAAAAGGAAGGAACCTCAATCAGAAAGATGTGGTAAAGCGTTGTATGTAGAAGGACAAGAAAATCAGTGGTACATCAACAGTGGATGCTCCAAACACATGACATATGATAAACAGAAACTTCACTCATATAATTCTTTGCAAAAAGAAAAGAATGTCTCATTTGGAAATGACACTCCAACTGTCATTAAAGTTAAAGGTTCTATTTTCTTGAAAGAAAAGGTTAAAGTTGGAAATGTTATGTATGTAGATGGTTTAAAGCATAACCTGTTGAGTGTCAGTCAAATGTGTGATCAAGGAAACGAAGTGGTGTTTCGATCAAACAGATGTGTTGTTCATGAGCTTGATACAAGAAAGATCGTGATCAAAGGTACACAAACTCCGAACAACTTATACATACTCAAATGAGGACAACAACAATGCTATCTAAGAAAAACAGATGAAAACTGGTTGTGGCATAGAAGATTGGAACATCTAAGCTTTTCTCAAATAAGAAAAGCATGTAGGCTCAAGGCAGTTTGTGATCTTCCAGATATTAGCATCCCAGAAAATACCATATGAAAACCATGTCAAATCGGTAAGCAAACCAGAGTTCACTTCATTGAAAAGGAAGGGTCAGCAAGTAAGCATCTTGAACTTATCCATACTGACTTATGTGGACTAACAAGAAAAAATCACCTCGTGGAGAAGAATACTTTATTTTTTTTATTGATGATTTTTCTAGAATGTGTTGAATAGGTCTTCTAAATCATAAAGATGAATCATTTGAAAAGTTTAAAGCCTTCAAAGCTTTGGTTGAAAATGAATCATATCGAAAAATCTAATGTCTTAGATCTAATCGAGGGGGAGAATTCATATCAGATGAATTCTTTGACTTTTGTGAGAAACATGGAATAAAAAGGAAATTCTCCACCGGAAGAACTCCGCAGCAAAATGATGTGGTAGAAAGGATGAACAGAATAGTTCAACAAATGGCTTGAGCTATGCTAGATGAATCTGGAACTCCTGCAACCTTTTGGGGTGAAGCTACATTTGTTGTCGTGGCTATTCTCAACAAAGCAAATGTTCAGGTAAATAGCACTTAAACTCTGCATGAACTTTGGTAATGGTAAATCTCCTACTGTAAAATACTTTAAATTTTTTGGAAGCAAATGTTTTATCAAAAGGACTAATAAAAAACTTGGTAAGTTTGAACCCATAGCAAACAAAGGTATTCTTCTTGGTTATTCTTCCAGAAGTAAAGGATACAATTTTTATAATAAAAGACTTCATAAACTTATTGAAAGCATTGATGTTGTAGTTGATGAAGCATGCAAAAATCCAGAACATATAAGGAATATGACAATGAGAAAGATGGGGATTACTTTCCCACATAAAATCAAAATGATATTGAAGAAGAAACCAATGAAGCACCGGAAGAAGATACAACAGATAGGGAAAAGACTCCATCCAGGTATGTTCAGAATGTTAGGATATTCCGACACATAGGAATAGTTAAGTTCAACTTGGTCTAGTATAGAGTTAAGTATAGAGTTAGGTAAAGTGTGTTTCT
>APFE031315969.1:748-16573 GCA_000404065.3 Pinus taeda | reverse complement strand
ATACATCCAGAATATCCTTATTTGAAACCCAAACCAGTTCTATGTTTATTGTGTGTAATCTCTTCCCATGGTCTTATAAAAGTTTTGGTAACGATAGGCTTCACATGTGTATGCAAATAACTCTTGCATACACTTGGTTGAACATGACTTTCCGTTGCACCCAAATTTTCTCTTGAAATCACTTCATTACTCGGATCATTCTCTAACTGATGATCAGGCTCAAACAAAATTTTGTTTTGAGCAAGAACAGGGCTTAGAATTCTTCTTTTGTAATTCATGTAGTTCATCTCGCTAAAACTAGAATTCTAGCTCCAAGAATTCAATTTTTCTTTTAGCATTTTGCAAACATGTTTGGATGTCAAAGAGTGTGTGCTTTTTGACTTGGACACTGTTATGAATAGTAGACGACATTAAACTATTCAATAATTGTAACACATCATCGAGTTTGGTCATTTTCTCCAACAATCAACTTTGAAAAAAGAGGTGTCTGCTCCCATCGAAAATGCACCCTTTTACAACATAATTCGATAAGTAACAATGGTCGGTATAATAAGAGATGAAAGGCAAACCTTCAAGTCCACAAAACTAGTAAATACAATAAGGAGATTCCACTTCTATATTCCTCCTAAAAGCACTTCTCAAATGCTTTCTATCAACTCGTTGGCATCTATCAACTTGTTCTGGAACAACAAAATCCATAAATCTAGCACTTCAGAATTGCATATGTTTAGTAAAATCTAAAATGTGTAATGTGAAAAGATACATCTAAATTATCCTTATTGATACCAAAACTAGTTCTATGTTTATTGTGTGTAATATTTTCCCATGGTCTTATAAAAATTTTGGTAACGATAGGCTTCACATCCGCATGAAAATAACTCTTGCATACAATTGCCTGAACACGACTTTCCGCTGCACCGAAATTTTGTTTTGAATTCACTTCATTACTCTGATCATTCTCTAACTAATGATCAAGCTCAAACAAAATGTTGTTATGAACAAGAACAGGTTCATAATTCTTCTTTTGTAATTCATGTAGTTCATCTCACTGAAACTGGGATTCTAGAACCAAGAATTCAATTTTTCTTTTAGCATTTTGCAAACACGTTTGGATGTCAAAGAGTGTGTCCTTGCTGACTTGGACACTGTTATGAATAGTAGATGACATTAAACTATTCAATAATTGTAACACATCATCGAGTTTGGTCATTTTCTCCAGCAATCAACTTTGAAAAAACATGTTTCCACTATCACCGAAAATGCACCCTTTTACTACATAATTCGACAAGCAACAATGGTCGGTATAATAAGAGATGAAGGGTAGACCTTCAAGTACACAAAACCAGTAATATAATAAGCCAATGCCACTACTTTCTTCCTCCTAAAACACTTCACAAATACTTAAACCAAAAGTATGCCAACAGTTTACAATGTAAATTATACAAAACTAAAATTTAAAATGCCCAACCGACAACTTTTAAGGTGAAAATAATTCAAGCATATCTTGTTGTCAATGTCACCATTTCAATCAAAAAAATTAGCCACATCTCAAAAACACATCCTATCTGCGGCATATTTAAGCAACTTCCAAAAAATGTCTCTGCAAGGACTTGAACTTATAACTTGTCTTCATTATACCAAATTAGTTCTTCTAACCACAATTTCTTTTCATTCATTGATTTTATATTTCTATAATCAATGCTTAATATGTCAACTTCTTATCTATTGTGGCATTATGACTATATTCAACTTATACATAAGAAACATAATAAGAAAATTTCTCACCTCTACATCTGGAGCAATTCATTAGCCATACAATCATCTGTCACAATTGCTGGAGAAATTCATTTGCCATTCATTTATTGTTTCTTTATTTACTGTTTAACAAAAATCAATATTAATTCATGCAACAGCTCCTAGATCTAACTTATAGGTAATAAATTTTCGTCACTTTATTCTCCCTTCTTTGCCTCTATATATTCCGCTGTGACAGACAACTCAATTTGAGAATGCTACTAGGTTTTTATTTCGAACTGAAAGGAACGCAACACGAAATAATGTCAGTCAACTGGTTTGGAATTGGGTATGAATTATGCAACTGGTGGATCAAATGGGACATTTGGTGCCTCTGGACTTGAGTGAAAGGGTGCACACAATCGAATGGAAAGGGCAATGACTGCATATTTTACTCCATAAATATCGAAAACTCCTAGTTGTTGCGTAACTACATTTGCATAATGATAATCGTGAACACCATTAGAATGGATCGATATCAAACAATGAAATCGCCAATGGGAAGGAGAATAAGAAAGAAAACATCAACCACACCTGGAAAGTATGTGACCTCTATCCCACGTCTTTGTCTCTCAATGATATTCATTAGCAACCAATTCACCTAAGTCTTCTTCTTCCGCGTAGTCTTCCTTGTTCTTTCTGCCACCAATTCAAGGGATTCATGTGCATCTATCACTATGCTCCACCTCTAACAACACTTTACTGCTAACTCAAGTTACCAAACTTTTAATTGATCCACTTTTTCTCACTCTTCATATCTCTTCCAGACCCATTAGACTGACTCCTCACGCTTTCTAGGGCTGCTTCACATAGCAAACAATGATGGTCTTTTCTCCTCTACAGCGATACTTCTATTGCTTTACGAACCCTTATGGAGCATCGCGACCAAATGAGCCAGACAATCTCGCTAAGAAAGACGAGGAGCCAGACAATTAAAAACTAAATTATAGGTCTGATAGACCAATTTGGTCTTAGTGGATGTTAACCACTATCATCATCATCATCATCATTAATAAAAATAGATATATTTTAATTATTATTTTAATATGCAAAGAATGAAAGATTTGGACTAAGCTAATAACTAAAATATAAAATATAGAAAAGGGGACTAAGGACTAAAGAATGGAATCTATTGATCTTCAAAATGAGGCATGGATAAAAGATAAATTATCAATCGTAAAAAATATAAAAATAAAACTAAAGACAAAGGGGCATAAATCATTTAATTAAAACGATTAATAAAAGAAAACTAAAAAAATATATAAAATCCAAATTTCATCCAAAAATAAATAAAATTAAAGGAAAAAAAACTAAAGGGATAAAAAAATGTTAACAAAGGAAAGGGGACCAAAGATGAGATCCTAAATCTTGGGGGCAGAAATCTAAAAATACCATTAAAACTATTCAATCAAAACTTAAAAATAAAATACAAAGGGAAACCAAAGAGATAAAAAGCAACCACAAGGATAAAGAAAGGCTAAGATGAAAGGGTAGGGATCCAACAACTACTAATTTTCCAGCTACCATCCCTATTAAGATTGTTATGTCTCCTTTCAATTTCAATCACCCCCCTAAATTTTCGGTGACGAAAGTGAGCAATCTTCACAATAATCTGGGCCTCCTCAATGCATATGTGATGCTTCATCTTATCCACATGTTCCGCAAAGCCGAAGAGTGGGTCCTCCCATGCTTGATGTCAACTGCGTGCTCGTTAATCCTTTGATTTATAGATCGGCCTGTTTCACCAATGTATGGAGTACCACAAGAACAAGGGATAACATCAACACCCTTCATATCCTTAAAGTCTACTGGGTCCTTTATAGACTTTAAGGAACTATGGATGGCGTTAAGAAGCCTAAAGGATGAGGGAACATTATGGTTCCTTAGGATTCTTGCAATCCTATCAGTGGTCCCTTGGATGAAAAGGAGATGCACCCCTAAAAACCGATCAGAGCAGTCTTTCTTAACCTTAGGAACTTGGCTAGCTTTAAGGAAAGCTTTATGCCCTTGATGTCTATTATATCCATTATTAATGAAAACATTAATAAGATGGTCTTTCTCTTTGGAGAGGTGGCTTTCGTTAGAAACCCTCAATGCATTAGTAGCTAGCGTGTTGAGAACACCTAACTTTTGAGCCGGGAAATGATGAAACTTTGCATGAAGATACTACTCAATATGAGTTTTCTTTCGAAATATCTGGTGAGAGAAAGAACCATCATCCTTTTTCGAAATAAGGACATCAAGGAAAGGAAGGAAACCATCAACTTCTTGCTCCATAGTGAACTTTATGGAGTTGGATTGATTGTTGAGATGTTGGAAGAACAGATCTAACTTCCCTTGACCATGCGTCCAAATGACACTGGTGTCATCCACAAATATTTTCCAAAGCATTGACTTAAACCGAGTTGAGGCCAAAGCTTTTGATTCAAATTCTTCCATAAAATTAGCAACAATAAAAAACAAAAAAACCCATGAATACACTACAAATATATTCATAAAATAAAACAGGTGAAAAAAAAATACACAGTAACTCATACAACAGATTTTTTCAAAAAAATCTTGTTGCCACCACTTTTGTCCAACCTAAAATCACTAACCAGAGTAACCACTTTTAAATACTCATAAATATTCCAATATTTTGATAGCCTGCAAAAAGAGAATACCATAGATATTATTAAATCACGATAACATAACACCATCTATCATAAACCTATGACCAAGTTAGGTCAAGGTCACTTAACCTTCACTTAACAAATTTAATAATTCCTACGTGAATTTAACTTGGTGTATAGAAATCGATATATTACCCTTTACTCCGTCACCCAATTCAATAACGAATTAATGACACTCCTATAGTTTTTTTTTTAATTGGTAAACAATGAATGAAAGATAATAATGTCTAAATAGGCTTCAGAAAAATATGTCACCTAGATACAACCATATGAATTTAACATGTGATCAACACTTATCCACCAAAGTGTCTACTAATTTACATCCAAGGATATAAC
This sequence comes from Pinus taeda, assembly GCA_000404065.3. Lineage (NCBI taxonomy): Eukaryota > Viridiplantae > Streptophyta > Pinopsida > Pinales > Pinaceae > Pinus > Pinus taeda. The sequence continues at coordinate 11,771 of APFE031315969.1, read as the reverse complement.
ATTATGAAGCGTCATTTTCTCTTGCTTCACTTTCCACACCTCTTTATGCTCTAAATATAATTATAGTTATTGGCCCTCAAGTATAAAGTATGTTGCATTCTCGTTTTATATTTAAGTTCCACACCCTATTTAATTTCCACGTCCTAATCTTTACAATAGTAACAATTTTTGTATAAACGAAAGTTATATGTGGATGTAATTGGATTTTATTAAGTTTTTTCTCTTAATTTTATTTTAGAAAAATAAGTACTTGATCTCATTCTTTAACTTCACTTCAAAAATATTTTACTATTAACTTCACTTCAAAAATATTCTCCACCATAAAAGTATTGAGTTAACCTTTAATTAAGCATGTATTTCTGTGGGTAAATATTCTCATATGATATATTGAATCTCAAAACCATTTAGATTTTCCCAGCGTTATAACTCCATTGCCATATTAGATCTTAGTTAATCTATTAAGATCTCATTTTTGGTTGATTTAAGAAACTTTTTCTTATTCTAATGTTTTGTACTTCATAGTTATCATTACCTTGTTCTAGAATCCAATAATGCACTTCCATGCATGAACATTGTAAGGAAATATCTCCTCGTTCATCCTAAGCACCAAAAACATTTATTTTCCTCCCATGATGACTCCACCATCAATACTTCATCTTTTACGCATTGAGCATCTTGTTAAATAGAGAGGAACTTCCTTTTTAAAATTCCACCATCATACATTTCCCTATGTCATCATGCATCACAAGCACACTATCTTAGCTATGATACAAAATTCATGCACATAATATATAATAATTAAACATGAAAATAATTTATTATTAGGGAGCAATCATGTGGCAAGTGATTCCTCCGTAAACACGAAGTTTATGCAACACAACATAATGCACATTTCAAAGATTTCTTATTTCCCAAGTACTCTCACAATGTACCCACTCTACTAAATATTCCCCACCTTCACTTTTCACATACTATCCCAACCTACTTTATCAACATGAAGATTTCCCTCACTATTGAAACATATCTTGTGATGGCTTCCATACAATTCTAACACGCCATAGTTAACACAATCATTTCAATCTCAAATATAAGGGTTCTCAATCATCTATTGCCAACATTAGAATTTTCATTTATATATTGTATTTCAATGCAAATCTCATGTATTAGGACCAACAAAAACCCTTCAAACTTGCACTATTACATTCAATCAGCACCACACACATATATATCCAACATATAAATAGTAATCCATATATACATTCTATTAATGCGCTTGGTATAGTATAAATATAAATAATCAATTTCTACTCCAATCATGGTGCATAAAATTTATTTAGTTAAGTAAAGAAGCTAACAAAATTATCCTTACCTAAGTATGGGAGTTACCTTTTCGTTGCATTGAAATAAATCAATCAACCCATCTCCTTCATGTGCCTTTCCAATGTAATGACAACATTCCCTCCTATGAAATAAGAGTCAATGAAGTGGAATTAAACCTCCTCCACTTGATCTCCAAAATTAACCTGGGTTGTTTGACACTTCATATTCATATTTCTAGTTTCCCTTTTTGTTCTTTTATGCCTCCATGAGACACATACACACTTCATTCAAAGGCCAAGTCATGACTACCCATTTCTCATGATATTCGTCCTTCACAAATAAAAAATCATCATGGTATTCATCCTTCACAAATTAAAAATCATCGAAAGAAAGGCATGATCTCATGAAGTCAAGTAATATGCAATCAAGTGGTAAAGATATGCATAGTCCATTTAACATGGTAACGAAACCCTTTCTTTGTTTGTGAGTTAAACAATGAAGAAAAAGAAAACTTGTATGGCCATCAATCTTCCTATATATAGTTCCTCATCTAACCATATACATTTTCAATGTCCTAGTTGAGTTTTGTTTCATAATCTTTTTGACATGGTTTGTAGATGTCGCATCCAAGAGTAGACATTACTTTTGGTCCTAGAAGTGAATATCAAATTGCTTTGACAACACTCTTCATAACCATTTTACACATGTTTTATAGTATTAAATAACTCAATAAAATCATCATTGCTTAGCTAAAAAAGTGGTTAATCCTTTAGTGCAAGGCTAATTGGGCAAGAATTACCCTTTCCTACAACACTTGCACAACTCAATTTGGAAACTGAAATAAACTCAAGTATGAAAAACAATAATAGAAAGAAATAAACCACAACATGACTTCTTTTATATAATTATGTTGGTAATGGAACTTAAAATTCATGTATCACCAAGGGGTCTTTTGGCTAAAATGATTAATTAAATAAAAGGGAGCAAGAATAATGCAATACAAATAATTAAACAACGTCAATCAAGCAACAACAATAGGTCCAATCCCTTCCTCACATGTTTTTAACTAGTTTAAGGCTTAATTAAATATGCATTCATCATAGAAAATTCAATGGATTCCCATTTTAAACCAAGGGAACAATTTACCTTCTTTCCCCACAAAATATATTAGTTCTTCTTCCCATTAGTTTCTTCAAGAGTTAAGGATCTTTGGTTGTCACTTTGCAATTCTACCCAACAGGGACATCAAAATTTCCCTTCTTTCTATTAATATTTGGATCTACCCAACATTATTGTTGGAACCAATTTCTTCTCTACTTCCCAGATTCTTCACTTCTCCACAATTGTATCCAACAAATAAAGTGGAATCATGTTCTTATTCTTTTCAAGATTGCTTGACACTTTTCCTCCATTTTTCCTTGTACATTCTAGATATTTTACTCTACCAAGCGGGCTTGCTGAAATTACTTCTTTTTCTTTATTTTCCTCTGCCAATTTCTTTCCTTCTCTTATTTTCGTTCTCTATAGGTATGTTTCATTGAATGAAATGACTACCTCCCCACTTCTTTACTTATTTTTTTTACTCTTCTCTTCTCCTCCTCTTCCTCTTTCTTTTATGTTTGAGCTAGCCACTTCATTGAGAGAACTACCTCCTTAATTAGTGGTCTTCCCCCTAAATCCTTTACATCCCCTCCCTTTATAAAATCTCAATGGCCATCATAAACCAAAATGACAAAACTCCATAGTGATCCAAGTCATTAAATCCAAGAGAAGAATGAATGATGAAGTATGTACTTGCATCTGACTACCCAACTGGGAGAAGATCTAAAACTTGTGTTGAGACATTAAGCTATTACTCCCTCAAGGACATGTGTTTTTTTAACACACACACACACATATTTTCCTCTTTGGGTCATTTCTTCCACTCCATACTTTGATTCACTTTTGATTTTATGCTTTTCTTATGGAGGATTTCTCAAGGTTCATGGATCTATTCCCTATTGCAAATAAATTTATCATGGAGCAAGATGGCTCCATATCTAACTGCTAATGGTGATGGACCTGCCAACATGTCAAGGGATCTCCCCGATAAGAAGTCCCAACTAGACCTCAGACTGTTTGGTGTAGGAGTAGCAACAGTGAGTTTTACAGTATCACCTTGACCACGGTTTCGCATAGAGGCAAGTAAGATGTCCCTGTTGGTAGTAAAGGTGTGACATATGTAGTAAGTCAAAGAAGATGCATGAACATTTCTAACACACGTAGGGTGAGGTGAGTGAGCCCCTTAGGAACCTGTGAAAGTACGAAGTTAAGAAGGGTACACACGATCTAAGATGCATCACAACATGGAAGGAAAGTGAGCTAGCAATCCAAAGTGATGGTTAAACCAACAACACATTTCAGTAATATTCATACATACATATACAAAAAACAGCTACACATGCATGCGTAAGTAAACATATACATATATCATTTAGAGTAAACAAGATAGATGAAATACAATATGACATATGCATGAAACGAGTTGGCTCTGTTATATTAAGAAGTGTAAGTTCCAGTCATACAATACAACCATGACCAACCACTAGTTCAGACAGCGGAACGTTACAGTCACTACCGCTTGCTCCTCCAAAGAGATATACTAGCTTTGCACAGTGGAGAAGCCAAGGCTCACTACAATACTGTCCAAGCTTTCTCTATACTCCTATTGGAAGCTTGGCTGATCAAAATCCTATATAATGAGTTATGAGGGACTATATATAGCAAAGGGTGGGGTGGCTCTTGACATTCCCCTTTTTGATTGTTCATCTATCCTCATGAGTCTTCATCTACTCTATGACTGTTACATCCAACTATCAACACTTGAACTTACACTTGACAAGACATCACATACAATCTTCACATGCACCCATGTGAGACAAAATAGGCTTGAGAAAGACATGCAAGACATCACATACAATCTTCACATGCACCCATGTGAGACAAAATAGGCTTGACAAAGACATGCAAGACATCACTATGACTTGGACAACCATGGGAAGACCAAATCTTCAACATCCTCATGATGGTCGACAGTGGTGAATTGATGCCAAGCTTGGTATTCCACGATGGTGTCCATGTACTCTGTTGTGACATCTTTCTGGAAACAAACTCTTGCATCCATAGCATCTAGGTACACTACTCAGGCTCCTCTGTCCAACTCATCTGATAACATGTGCATCAATTTCTTGAGTGTGGTTGGACGAGCGACATATTGATGCATGGTGTCTGCACTGATCACCAAGTCTGTGCTGGTGGCTATGTGCATCAACTAGTCAAAGTACGAGTCAAGCTCTAGTCGAACCTATTCCTTTGTCTTTGCCTCAGTGAGTCTCCCAATAGATGGGATCATGTATGCTTGCACAACAACATCCATACTCTTGAATACCCATGCATGGGAAGCCTATAGACTAGTGATGAGTTGCGGGAGATATTCATAGATTCATATCTGACTCCAGATGCGTTCCTTCAACTTGACTGCTCTGGGCTTCATCATCTTGGGAAAGTGTTACGGGGCTCCCTTGTAGCTCATTGTCCATGTTTGCATGTAATTAATAGCAGTATGCATGTTTGACAAGATACATGCTCTCCTAGTACATCGTTGTTACCAACCATTGAGATGGACAATTGCCTTATGCATGGTACCAAACGTGGAATACAATGCCCGCATGACTGTCTCAAGGGAAAATAATTCATCAAGTATTTCCTTCTTCAACTTTGCTCAAGTGATTATTGTAACCAGTTCTCCTCCCTTCCTCGCCGTCTATAACTCCTTAGCCATCCACTTATTCTCATCTATCAAGAAGGGAACACTCGAGCTAGTGGCTTCGGCATATGCTCTGGTAGCATCTGAAAATGTTGTTGGATGCTTTCGCATGTCAAACACAATCACTCATTCCTCAAAATGCACAGGAGATGTGTGATCATCTGGGGTAGACACTCTGCGAGATTGCAAAACTCTATGTTGTGACTCGTCGAATGATATGTTGTGCATCTCTCCTTCTGGTTGATCTCCAAGGATCTCAGTCTCTCCTTGGTCTCTTGTGACTTACTCTACTACTAGATCCGGTGAAGCTGGTGGGTCAACCTCTTGGCGGTAAGGCATGAGTTCGATGTCTTTCTCTAACTCCTGCTGCTCCATATCTGTATCCATCTGCTCAAGTGCTTGTTCAATCTCTTGAGCAAAGTCCTGCTCCTATGACGGCTCACCCTATCTGCTTGGTGGCAGCTATTTGGATGATTCAACTACATGTAGGGGCGTAGTTTCATCTATCTATACATGTTGCACCCCTTGCTATACCTGTTCTTGTTGTGGTTCCTTCTCATGTCTGCATAGCTCCTGTTCCTTCCATAGTTGCTCCTTCAACTCATGCAAATACTTCTCTGTTTCCTCCATTCTACATTTTTCTCTCTGATTTTGTACGTTCCTCCTATCACGTTGTTGCCTCTTCGCCTCTATTGCCAAATATGCTTTCTGCACAAATGGGTCTCCTCTAAACTTACAACTTTTCTCTACCTCCGCACTGTCGAAAATATTCCTCTTTCCTTTGTCATGCACCGGTATGTTTACCTATGCTGTTGTTGCTGGTGATGCTCTCCTAGATGTTGCTTTGCTCACCATTCCACATCAATTCTGACTGGTTCATTGGGCCTGGAGAAGCTATGACAATATCTCCATGGGTCCTCCTCCACCCAATGAGACACCTCATGGATCCATTGAAATTGTACTCTCGCGCAGTGATCCTTTACAAAACAATGCGGGCCATACGGATTGTAGCTTCAAGCATCGAATAGATATTTCTTGATCTCATCTGCTTTGACATCCACATGATTAAAATTTCGTATCTCGTATAACCTGATCCGAAATGGAAGAGTGGGCCAAGGTGCCTTCTTCTTTCGGTGTAGCCTAGATGACAATCCTGCTGAGATGTGGTATGATACTCCCTGCATGATGAGCTTGTCCAAGGAAAAATTTGGCAAAACATGCGGAGGCTTCTCCATGCTATACATATGTATTAAGGTGCCGAATGGTGCGGCATGCTAATCCACTATGTCGATCAGTGCCTCCATTGATGCCTTCGGCATGCAAAGTGGATCCTGCTCAAGTATCATCTTGTACATCGGGGTGACAAAATGATTTGACAGTTGTGTGATAACTCCTCTGAAGTTGCATTCGAACAACATTCTACAATAAGTGTTCATAGATGTCTCCGTCAATGTTCATGCCCACTTCAAGCCTAGGAACACCTGACGGGCATAGATTGCATCCAAGATGTAAGAAGACATGTAGATTTTAGCTTGCTGACCTTTGGGCGGCTATCGAGCTCTTGCTACCTATTCCTTTAGCTAGTGAGCCAACATGTCAGACCAATTACATATTTTTCCTTCACTGGCTTGTTGGTCCAACGTGATCACCCAATTCTACGCGAAGGTCTCCATGCTCTCTTGTCCGTATAGGCGAAATGTAAAGATGACCAAGTATTGATATGCCTTCTGCAGTATCTTCATCTTGTAAACTAGGTTGGATGTCATCCTGAATTTGGCCGGTACATTTACCTAGTTCTTCAAGATATCCCTGGAGTTGGCACTGTTGTTGGGTATGTTAAAGGGTGTCTCCATGATGATCACTAGCTTTAACATATGGTAAATCTGTTCATAATCTTGTGCCCTGAAGGTAGAAATCTTTGTCCTACTAACACTACTCAATGTCATCATCTGAGGATCAGTGTGCAAGATGATCCAATGTATCATGTCCATGCATGGGAACACAAGATACCTACATGCAATCTGGTACAACCTGGACTTGTGAATGTTCACATAGACTTGGCGGTATTCAAGGTCTTCCCCAAATATGCCTGCGAATGCATCATTGACCTCTTGTCGTTTCAGCTTGATGTCCTTGTCTACAATCAACTTGGTGTCTTCATAGATCGACAAACTTGTAGACACTCGCTCAACTACTACTCCAGTTGCACTTCCATCAGTGTCCTTTGATCTTGCTCTCTTGGAGGCCATTGATCTTGAACTGGTGAGAGGAAGAAAAACACCTACTAGATCTAGAGGCATGGCGACATACATGGAAAGAGATTTGTCAGCTAAAACCAAAGAAAACTTGAGGAATGACATGTAACATACCTAGAGATTAACTGGCAAGGATTGCACAATTTTTCTTTGGAGGTCGAGAGATTGGCTGACAAAACTGCGCAAAAGGTAGTCCGGACTATCTGGAGGTTGGTTGGCTTCTGGAATTGTGAAATGCACAATCCAGACTGGCTTGATGGCTGTTTGGATTGCACAATGTGCAATTTCAGTTAGCAAAGGTTGCAAGCCCAGTGACTACATTTCACAATTTTCTGGGCCAACAGTCATTGCTTCTCATAATTGTGCAGTGCAAGACTAGAGGATAGTTGCTGGGCTGAAATATGCATTTTCTAGGAGGAAGGAAGAGCCTTCCCTCTCAGGATTGCATAATGTTATCTTGGTGAGGCAAAGTCCGGACCAAGGTTTCCCAGACCCACTGAAGAGCAACTGAAATAAAATGGATGTGAATGCATGGCGATATTGAGTGTAAGCAGGAGAGAATGATTGTGCATACAAATAGTGAACAAAAGATTCAGAAAATGGAACAACATGCATGTGTGTGAAGTGAGTCACCTAATCAGTGACTATTCGTGAAAAACAGTTTCATGCATGCGACAACAATGAGATGCTAACAAAAACTCAAATGGTGCTAGTACAAGCTAATATGCATGCAAATGACAGCAAGCGTTCGCAGAAATCAAATAGACAACACTCACACAAGCCAAAACACAAAAAGTAATAGAAATGTTACAAAAGACAAGTTAAACGGACTTACCTGGAAATCGCTGAGCTGGATGTGTCGAAGACTCTTGGATGTGTTGTGGGATCGATGTGAAGAAATGAGTCATGAAGCATTGAATAAAAAAGTTTTATGCTCATGACGTGCATGCCACAAATCTAGGAAAAAGCGAAACTTGGAGGAAGGTTTCTAAAATGATCTTTGCATGTAACCTCTAGATGCTAAACATAGATCCCTAAACTCAAGGGATTCTTTTTGTATGTTTCTTTTTGCTATTTCTGGAAAAAGCAGCCCATGCATGCAAGTCAAGTTTTCTCAGTCCCAAGTGGAACCAGTCAACTTGATGGCACATGCAACAACCTACTTGCCCGAGGGAGAAATTTGCCAATTTCTGGGAGGGAGATGGGCTGGTTGCCCAGAGGGATTGTGAAATTTCTAGGCTGAGTAGCTGGCTGCTACCCAAAATTTTGCAATTTCTAGGCTGAGCAATCTTGCTCGGTCAGATTGTGCAGTTTTATCTAAGAAGGTTATCAGGCAAGATTGTGGAATTTCTGAGCCCATATAGCTGCTAGTGAGATTTGCGCAATTTATGGAGGGAAGATTGGTTCCCCTCCAGAATTACGCAATTTCTTGGGGGAGCCGCTCCGCAAGCAGCTGGAGCAAGTCTAGGGAAGCATCCTGTGAGGGGAATGCAACAAGATATCATGCATAGGTTGTCCTGCTACTTGAAAACCACTGAAGCTTATATACTTGACATGGAAATACATGCTACTAAGGATGGTTGGTAGGGAGGCTCCAAAAAAAAGCTAAGGAAAAATTTTGTAGGATGGTTGTAGCCACTACAACACTTGGCGAGACACTGGTAGAAATCGAGCTCTCTGAATGGACCTTGTTTGTGAAAAGCAAGTCTAACACCTGCAGAAATATTGTTTAGTTCTCAGTTCGTCTTGGTTTCCACACTTGATTTTAAGATGTAACATCTGCCAAGCTCTTGGTCAGTTGACACACATTCCAAGCCAAGCCAACACAGTTGTTTCGATTGGGGATAAGGGGTATATTGATGCATAGGCAGTATAGTCGTTAGAGTCTTAGTTTCATCTTTGGTGTTGCTCCACTGCCAACAGGCCTAAACAGTACCTCGTCAGAGTTACGGAGGAACATAAGCATCACTCTGCTTCCAGCCAGCCTGGTTAGTACCCCAACGGAGTTACTTGCATCACCTCTCTATGCAAGAAGCCTTTCTCTTCTTTCACCTTATTCGTTTTTCATTTTTTTGAAACTTTTCACTTTTCATTTCTTCATTTTTCATAACTGTGCATAACACTTATTCATTTCAGAGGCAGAAGAGGGATCCTGACTTATTGAGAGAACAAGAGGTTGTTCCTTTAGAGAAGTAGTTTATATATACCTCTATCGTGCTTGTTAAGGTTTTCCCCTCACCTTACTCTACTTGAATTAGCTTTCGAGGGTTAATGCAAAAACAATCGACTAGAGTAGGTGACACTAGTTAGTGCATAAGCGTTGTGTTTTCACCAAGGTTCACTTCGAACAACACATATTTTCCATCGATGTATCATGAACTAAAGATAACAATCTCTTCATACAGATGCAGGGCGATAGATAACCAAGTATTGATAGCTTCATAAGGCCTCTTGTACTTTACCCAGCTTGTTTCAAGAGTCGTGCACGGTCTCATGCGTAACTAACATACGAACATAACAAGCAAACAAACAACAAAACAAAGTGAAAGCAAAAGTAAATGTGAAAGCAAAGAAATTAAGCAAACAAGCAAGCAAGCAAACAAACATGTAAAGCAAGTAAGTAGACAAGCATGCAAGCAAAAAAACCAAAAGCAAACACTACTCCTACTCTTAAGCTAACGGTGCATGGACCTGGTCACGTGAAGTGGTACTTCCAATGCAGCCACTGGCACATTGGTCGACCCATGTTGGTGAATGCATGGTTCGCGAAAAACACAGTTTTATGAACCAACAAACATTAAAGATATAACAATGAATACAAACATACACCAAGTTTAAATGTGTCCACATAACATAAGTGAGTGCAAGTACATGACATGTAGTCCATGGACTTATCACGGTGTTGTGTGAAATTGCGTGCAGTTGTTAAGCATACACATACTCTTGACTCTGATATGCAAGCAAACAAAAGAAATAAAGACAACTTGTGTCCTTCACGTGTGCTTGCAATGTAAGATTCCTCCAATGCATGAGCGATGGGATCGTGCAATTCGAGTGGAGGAGGCATGATCTATGTGTGAGATTGATCTTCAATGCATATAGATGAGTGATGAGGAGCCTCAAGTGTTTCGAAAATTTCCTAATTTGAAGTGAAACCAACCTTAGGACAATGAGGGCCTGACATAACCATCAGCTCAGGCTGAAGTTCCTCGACAGTCTAGGGGGTTTTGACTTCATCGACAGATAGATCATCATAAACAGGTGGCTTTGAAAAATCAATTGCGATAGAATCATCATCATGATTGTGTAGGTTTTAACCCCGTACAGAAATTACCTGCATACGAATTCTAAATCACAGGAAAAATAAAAATGCGAGAGCATAACACATAAAACACCTATACACAGAGATTTCCCACTGGATCTCAAAACCGAGACTACCAGCTTGATTTTTCATTATATTCCTTTCAATGTTACAATACATATTTATACATGCCGAAGCATCCAATACCATGGACCGAAAAACCATTGCGTCCAAAACTATGGACCGAAAACCATAGGTAGGTTCGTCCAACCTAATATAGGGTCCAAAAAAAAATTTCTCGGCGCGCTGCCCCGAACCTCGTAGAGGGGGGCTACCCGCCCC
>APFE031315968.1:4307-57205 GCA_000404065.3 Pinus taeda | reverse complement strand
AGTTTCTTTAAACATACTCTTAACTAATCCTATTTTACTTGCTTGCTTAATTTTCAAAAGACAATGGTTGTATTAGCCTTAATTTAAGTAAAACAAAAATAAAACAAATTTCGTAATGTTTTTCTTCCTTTCTAGCAGAAGATAAAAACCATTTCCAGTTGTCTCCTTTTCAGTTGAATGCTCCTGCATCAGGCTCCCAGGGTAAATTAAACTCATGGCTCTTGTCCATGAGCTCTTCAATAGAGTACCCGACACTTCGAATCTGGCCAGCATCTAATCAAGAACTATCTTCAATAGGATGACCCTTCCACTTGACTAAGTACCGCAAATATTCTTTTCTTGAAGCCCATTTGGCCACCTGGGTGTCTAGGATCTGTTCGATCTCTAAAGGCTTTGCTGGGGGCATTTGTTTAATCCACGAGTCGTTCTCATTCTGGGTGTTCCATGTTCGTCTTTCCAAATTTTCCTCTTCATTAGTAGCAATGGATGTGTACATATCTGCCACATTAAAAATAAGCAAGATTCCTATACTTAGAGGTAACTGCAACTCATAAGCGTTCGCAGAAAACTTTCGAAGAATCCTACAAGGCCCAATTTTCTTCAATTTTAACTTGTTTTATTCACCTTTAGGAAACCTCTACTTGCATAGGTGTGCTAGTACCAGGTCCCCTACATTGAATTTTACCTCCCACCTTTTCAACTTTGCTTTATGTTTGTATCTTTGGCTGTTGTCTTGTATTTTTAATTTTACCTATTCATGAAGATCGTTGGTTGCCTTTGCGAAATCTTCACCATCAGCACTCCTGCGCTCCAACTGACCCAAATCCCACAACTCATGTACTCCACGTGGGTGCATTTCCTATAGGATCTGTAAAGGACTATTGCCCATGCTTCTATTGGGTGAATTGTTATAAGAAAATTCCGCTTGTGCAAGTACATGATCCCACTGTCAAGAATTTTCACCAACCAAAATCCTTAGTAGATTTCCCAAACTTTGGTTCACCACTTCGGTTTGCCCATCGGTCTGCAGGTGATAAGCTGAGTTGAAGTTAAGTTTGGTGTCTAACTTTTTCCATAAGGTTCGCCAAAATTAACCTGTAAACTTTATGTCTTGGTCTGAAATAATAGACTTTGGAAAGCCATGTAATTTGACTATCTCTGTGAAGAACAAGTGTGCTACATGTGTGGCATCACTGGTTCTCCTGCAAGGAATGAAATCTGCCATTTTGGTGAAATGATCCACCACCACCATGATGGAATCGAATCCCCGCTGTGTCTTCGGCAGACCTAAGACAAAGTCTAAACTGACTGAGTCCCATGATCTGTTCGGAATAGGTAAGGGTGTATAAAACCTTATGTTCTAGATGTGTCCCTTTGCAAGCTGACACACTTTGCATCTATTCGCAAACCTCTGTAAATCTCTACGCATCTTTAGCCAATAATAAAAGTGGCTCAACTGATCCAAAGTCTTGTCTATGCCAAAATGCCTGGCTAAACCTCCATTATGCTTTTCCTAGATTAAGTTCTCTCTCATAGAACATTCCGGGATACACAACTGCCCTCCTTTGAACAACAACCTTTATTGGATATTATAGTCCAGCCATGAACTATTTTCCCTCAACAGTGGATTTTGGCAAGCTTCATAGGCTTCATTAAAATCTGCATTTGTTTCATACAAGTCTTTAAAATGTTCAAATCCTAATACTTGTATTGTACTTTCTTGTAGGATCAAATTCCTCCTACTTAACGCATCTGCCACTTTGTTGGCTTGCCCACTAATGTGTTTCAACACAAATGTAAAACTCTGCAAGTACTCCACACACTTCGCATGTTTATGGTTCAGCTTATGTTGTTGCCTAATACACTGTAATGCAGAATTGTCTAAAAATAAGACAAATTCATTGGCCAGTAGATAATATCTCCAATGCTTTAGTGCTTGGACCACTGCATAAAATTCATTGTCATAAGACATGTACTTCTACCTACTTTCATTTAATTTCTCATTGAAATAGGCTATTGGCTTGTCTTCTTGGCTGAGTACTGCACCAATGGTTGTCCCATTGGCATCACAACGAACTTGAAAAAGTTTGTTAAAGCCTGGTAATCATAAAATTGGTTTTTCAGTGATCTTCCTTTTGAGTAGCTGAAAACTCTTCTCAGCCGATTATGTCCAATGAAAAGGCTGATTTGCCTTCTTAATGGTGTCCACCATGGGTGCACAAATTCCACTAAAAATTTTAATAAATTTTCGATAAAAACTCGTCAATCCATGAAAACTCCATACCTCAAACAAACTCTTGAGAGATAGCCAGCTAACTATCGCTGCAACCTTGTCCGGATCCATTTTTAGTTCATTCTCGGAAATCACAAATCCCAAATAAATTAATTCTTTCTTGAAAAAAGAACATTTCTTCAAATTTATCAGTAATCTATTTTGCTGCAATTTTTCCAATACATACCTCACATGTCGAAAATGTTCTTCCTTCGTTTTGTTGAATATAAGTATATCATCTAGATATACAATCACAAATTTACAAATGAATTATTTCAGCATCTCATTCATCAAACACATGAATATTTTGGGGGCATTGCTCAGTCCAAATGGCATACCCAACCATTCATATAAGCCTTCATTAGTCTTGAAATCTGTCTTCCACTCGTCACCTTCTCAAATCTTGATTTGGTGGTAGCCACTTTTCAAGTCTATCTTTGAAAAGTATGCTTCTCCACTCAAACAATCCATCATATCATCCATCTGAGGTAAAGGAAACGTGTACCTAATAGTGATCTTGTTAATTTCCTGGGAATCAGTGCACATCCGCCACTCACCTCCTTTCTTGGGAGCTAAAATAGTCGAAACCGCACAAGAGCTTAGACTTGCGCAAATCAACCCTTTATCCAACATCTCCTGCACCTGCTTCCTGATTTCCTCATTGTCGTTCGAACTCATCTGGTAAGCAGCTTTGTTTGGTAAACCGACTCCTAGAATGAAATCAATATGGTGACTAATGCTCTGCTTTGCTGGTAATTTGTCCGGTAGATCATCTACCACGATATCACTAAATTCCTGTAGCATGTCCTGTATCTCTTCACGTAAGTTAGTAATTTCAGTATGAATCAATACTGGTTTTGGCTTTCGCACAACTGCATATTTTACCTTATTATCCTCAAAATGTCGTAGAAACTCGTTTCCACCTAACAGTAATGATTTTGTTCCACTGGTTTCTGTAACATCCTCTTCCTTCATGGGCACTAGCATATGCTTTATCCCATCTTTAACAAACTTGTGACAATTTTTTTCCCCGTCATGGACAACCTTCCTATCATACTTCCGTGGTCTGCCCAGCACAATATGGCACATGTCCATTGGCATGATATTGCAAGTCACCTTGTCCTTGTACTTGCCAATATGAAACTCTACTTCGCACTGCTCATCGACCAGCATTTGGTGTCCTTTCTACAACCAAGACACCCTATATGGAGTTGGGTGCTTCAACTTCTTCAAACCCAATTTCCCCACCATTTCAGTAGCTACTAGATTATCAGTACTTCCACTGTCTATGATTAATTTGCAGAATTTCCCATGCGACTTGCACATAGTCCAGAACAATGCTTTCCTCTGTGTCTGATCAGCTACTTCCTTAGCTAGTTTCAATAATACCTTGTTCAACACTTAGGCTTCCTCGGTTTCAGGCACATTTTTCACCTCCTGTGGTGGTGTCTCTGCTTCATCGAGCTGAGTAACATATGCTCCCCTCTGTCCAGTTTTTTCATTTTTAGGACATTCAAAGGAACTGTGTCCCCACTTGTGACACTTGTAACACTAATAGGCATTTCCTCTACCTCTTCCATTACCTCTTCCTCGCCGGTATGACCTTCCTCCTCTGGTTTTACCTTCTCTTTCCGTCAGCCCTGAAGTTTTCGAACTGGTGCCCTCTTCATTGTTGTTGGTAATTCTACCTCTGCTAAAGGACTATCCCCTACCTCTGCTAGAACCATGTCCTCTTCTGGCATTCTGTTTCCTGGCAATATTTTTCTCCACCTTCAAAGCACTCTGATAAGCTTCCTCTATGTTCTTAGGGGAAGGAATAATAATTTCATCTAGGATCTCCATCCATAGACCATTTACAAACCTCATTGTTTTCTCAAGGGTATCTTCAATGTAGCCAACTCTCAAGTTTACTTTATAAAATTCTTCAGTATATTCCTTTACGTTCATCGTTCTTTGCCTCAGGTTCTGTACTTCTCTATAAAGGGAAATTTGGTAATATTTAGGCAAAAATTTGCTCTTCATCCTAGCAATCATCCTATCCCATTTTTTAATCAATGGGTTGTTCACTCTTCTCCTTTCTGCCTGCACACTGTCCTACCACAGTGTTGCATGTCCTTTCACTTGGTGACAGAAAACCTGATCTTCTTGTCTTCGTTGATTTCTTCATATTCAAAGTATTTATCTAGCTCTCTTATCCAGTCCAACAATGCCTCTGTGGACAAACTGCCATCATAATTAGAAATCTTCGGTCTTGGCTTACTACTAGCCAGCAAAACTGATCTCAACAGTTTAATCTCTAGCCCCTCTTCATCTGGCCCATCCATCATTGATCCAAGTGGCGCTAGAGACACACACATGACAAAGAGGACTCAGGAAACTCAAAAATAAAATTGTTTGGATTATGCTTGAACCAAGACTAGAGCATAGATCTTGTTGTCCTGATTGCGGCGGTGTGAACGGTTCGTCAATTTGAGTCCAGCTAAGGAAGTTAAAAGTAGTCAAAGTTGGATGTTAAAAAAAAAATTAAAAAACTAGAACATTTTGCTAACTATTTATTTATATTATTAATTAATCCAATTGGTCAAAACTAGTCGTCTTCTGGGTCCATTATAATCGCTTGTCTGGCCTAATCTAATATAGTTATTTTCCAGTCAAACCTAGACGTTGGAGTATCTGCTTTCTCTAGTTAACATGTAGTCATGATCTGATTCTTCAACTTGTCCTAATAATGAACCACACTCATTGGTTCGAAATGTGTCGACAAATGTATCTTCGTGTGATTTACGCCAAAAAATTCTTTTCATAAACGATATGGATCACAAAAGCCTCAATTCAACAAATTTTGAACTCTGAGAAGTTGAGAATCTGGGGCTCAAGGAATCTTTTAGATTCCTCAAAGACTCTACTCCATGGGTGGACTGGAAATTTGCAACTCTAAAGGCGAATCTAACTTTTCCATTGCGATCCCTGGGGAAAACCATGAAAAATTACCTCCTCAAGAAAATTGCAAGGATCATGGTTCTGCTCCCTGTTTTTTGCAACGACCATGGTTCCACCCTCACACTGAAAATGGCTAAAAAATGCATAACTCTAATGGAGAAATGGACAGCGCCATTGCATTCGTGGCGTTGAGAAGTGTTGAAACCATATAAAATTTGTCAAAATTTGACAAAGTGAAATTTCACCTCTCCTACAAAATGTTGCCTCGAATTGTGTGCCAAGATTTTGCCTCCTCCGTTTCAAAACTCGTGCCCTCTCTTGGTTCCTCCTGCAATAAATTAATTAAAAATGGTTTCCTCAAAAAGCGCGCCAGTCTTTGGCCTCCATTCCGTTTTGCATCATGTGGCTCTGTTCTCGTTCCACACCTTTGTTCTCAAATCTGTCGTTCGGTCCCTTTTCCTCCCCATGCAAGTAATTTTAAGGGTTTATATAGAAAAATATGGCCGGAGTTTACCAAGGAAACCTCGTGGCCCAATGGTTGACAGATATATTTGGAGTGTGGAGGTCAGAGGATCAAATACCGCCCCCGCCATATATAACAAAACAATTATTTAAAGCATGTGCGGTTTGGTAAGTTGTTGGTTCATTGTATTAATGGCATGGTTCATGGTGTATGCACCATATTGGGGCCGCCCGGTGGGGGCCGGCCCACATGGGCCGGGAGGGTTCGATCCCCAACGGCCTCACTTAAATAGTGCGATGGTGAGTTTGCGTGGGGCGGGGCGGGGCAGGGCAGGTTGGTGGCCCCCACCCCCTTTTTTTATATTTTTTTTTGTTTTATAAAAACAATACGACATTTTTAAAAGTTCTGTTTTTAAGGTGTAGGAGTCTTTTTAACAAGGCCATGATTTCAGCCGAAGTTGGCCGGAATCCAGTGGCCGAGTTCTGTCCAAATTGTGGCCTCCTTAAGCCTACCCAGTCAGCAAAAGTAAACCCAACTTTGACTGCTTCTAACTTCCTCATTTGTAATTCTTTATGAAAAGAATTACCATGTCAAACAGGACTTGGGTATGCCAAAAAGGAAGTTGGGGAATGCGCCACAACAGTTAGCAAACCACCAACAACAGATGATGAGAAACCCTCATCAGTTCTTCCCAAATCGAAAGAGGAGGTAAAAGATGTTGATTTCCTTTTAGTTTCGTCTTCACATAGTATAAGCTATGTTCGAGATTTGGAGATCCTAATTACAGGGACAAACATGAGGCTTCTTACAAGGATGAGGCAAGAGGAGGAAGAAGAACTTGGTGTTAATAACCAAGGCATAACTCAACCTTTGGAGGTTGTGCATGAACATCGATTTGCAGGCTCAAGATACACTAAAGGAGAATGCTTGAACGTGTCAGATTCATCCGAGGCATCATCGAAATCGTCGAGGAAAGAGAATGATGGGAAAATATACCCATCATCCCATGGAAGTTTCCATTATAGGGAGAGAGCTGAGGCAAGCTCTCATCATGATACTTACGCTAGAGACGGCAAGGAAAGGTATAACCACTCTCAACATTCAAATGTTTATTTCGATTATGATCATGTTGTTAATGATGAATGAAGAACATGGCATCGAAAAACATGCACCTTTTGTGGATTACATAACCATACATTTTCTAAATGTTGGAAAAGAATGGCAGCACACAAAAGGATGAGGCGTGAAAGACCCTCTCAACAGCATGTAAAGAAACAGGTTAAACAAATATGGAGGAAGAAGACCTATTACAATCATTGCGACAGAAGTGGCCATCAAAGAGCAACTTGTTGGAGGCTCCATCCAGAGCATCACCTTAAAGACAAAGTGTCAGTGCATGAACCAGGTGAAACGATTGATCGACAAGCAAGACCATCACAGGGTGATGACCCATTCACCGTGATAAGTGAAAAATGGTTTCTAGATATGTTAGAATTTCATGGTTGTACTTTTGTAAATCATTTGTTGCATTTTAAAATGTAAAAGTGATGATGTGTTTTCCATCACTTGTTCAGCAACAATGATGTCTAGTATTATTTTGAGTTGCACGATAAACTGTGAAAGTGATGTCGTGTTTCCATCACTTGTCCAACAAATAATGTTTGGCCTTATCTTTGTAAATCATGTGTTGCAGTGATGATGAGTTTTCCATCACTTGTTGAAGCAACAATGATATGTTGGCCTCGTTTTCATAGCTAGAGTATTGCATTCATCTTGATGTAAACTTGACCACCGAGTATGTGTTACAAACTCGTGGCAAGTATGGGACGCGTAGGTCATTAGTTGGTCATGAAATTCAAGCATGTAATATGTAGAGCAATGTACTACAGGATGCGAGGTTGTAGGTGTTGGCTCATTGCTTAAGGCTCCGAAGAACAAAGGTGAAGGAGATGGAAGCAACACCTTTCAGGACGCTTGTGACGCAGACAAGGTACAGAGAAGTTGCAGATTATTTTTCATGCTTTTGGAGGGCCAAAAGCTCCTTAGTGGGGAGGATTGATCTAGGTGGTGCCAGAGACACACACAAGACAAAGAGGACTTAGGAAAGCTCAAAGATAAAAGTGTTTGGATTATGCTCAAACCAAGACCGAGCGTAGATCTCGTTGTCCTAATCGCGACAGTGTGAACAGTTCGTCAATTCGAGTCCAGATGAGGAAGTTAGAAGCCGTCAAAGTTGGGTTGACTTTTGCTGACTAGGCAGGCTTAAGGAGGCCACAATTTGGACAGAACCTGGCCACCAGATTTTGGCCAACTCCAGCCAGATTCTGAACGAAATAGTAGCCTTGTTAAAAAGACTCCTACACCTTAAAAATAGAACTTTTAAAAATGTCGTATTGTTTTTATAAAACAAAAAATATATAAAAATGGGGGGTAGGGGCCACCAACCCCACCCTCCCCAACTCACCATCGCACTATTTAAGTGAGGCCAGTGGGGATCGAACCTACCCGGCCCACGTGGGCCAGCCCCCACCGGGTGGCCCCGTATATGGTGCATACACCACAAACCATGCCAGTAATACAACAAACCAACAACTTAACAAGCCACACATGCTTTAAAAAAATGTTTTGTTATATGTGGCGGGGGTGGGATTTGATCCCCCAACCTCTGCACTCCAAATATATCTGTCAACCATTAGGCCATGGGGTTTCCTTGGTGAATTTTGCCCATATTTTTCTATATAAACCCTTAAAATTACTTGCACGGGGAGGAAAAAGGACCAAATGGCGGATTTGAGAATGGAGGTGTGGAATGGGAATGGAGCCACGTGATGCAAAACGGAACAGAGGCCAAAGACTGGTGCATTTTTTGAGGCAACCATTTTTTAATTAATTTATTGTAGGAGGAACCAGGAGCGAGCATGAATTTCGAGACAGAGGAGGAAAAATCTTGGTATGCAGTTCGAGGCAGCGTTTTGCAAGAGGGGTGAAATTTCACTTTGTCAGACTTTGACAAATTTTATATGGTTTCAGCACTTCTCAACGCCACAAATGCAATGGCACTATTCATTTCTCCATCAAAGTTCTGCATTTTTCGGACATTTTCAATATGAGGGTGGAACCATGATTGCTGGAAAAAACAGGTAGTGGAACCATGATCCTTGCAATTTCCCTAAGGAGGTAATTTTTCTCCGTGTTGGAATCTAGTCAAGTTTAAAGTCACTTTTCATGGTTTTCCGTAGGGATCACAATGGCAAAGTCAGATTTGCCTTTGGAGTTGCAGATTTCCAGTCCACCCGTGGCGCAGAATTTTTGAGGAATCTAGGTGGAATCTAAAAGATTCCTTGAGCCCCAGATTCTCAACTTCTCAGAATTCAAAAATTGGACAGTCAATTTTGCACTATTCGACATCATAAATCTGATGGTGTGTTCATATTTCTCATTCTCTCATTCTATTCTTCAACCACTTTTCTAAGTGGAATGCACATGTCAACATCCATGTGCGAGCAGTCATGCAGTTGATGCCATGAGATCAATGTTCCAAACAACTTCAACAGTTTGACATCCGCTTCTTCAGATGGCCCTTGGTTGTGAGGTATTTGTTGTGTTCATGTACTTCTTCTTTATGCATTGTGTTGCACAGATCCTTGTTGATGCTTGATGTGGGATCTTGTTTCTTACTCATTTTTATGATTCCTGCTTGATGTGACGTGGAATCGCCTATGTGATGTACTTGTTGTCATAATTGATCATGTTTTGTTTTGAGATCCCTTTGTTGTATGTTGATGGGATACTCATGTGTCGCCATGCATGTTTGCTTTGAGATCCCTTTTATGCCATGTTGGCGGGATGCTCATCGTGCATGAGTTTTGGTGTCATACTGATAGGAATCTTTTGACTGAGAGTTCCTATAGTGGAACATCTCTTAGAGCTACTCCTGCATGAGGGCATTTTCCTTGTATGATCACGACATCATCTCTTGTGTACATCATCACTATTGACAGCACTTAATGTAGCAGCCTACACCATCTTGATATCGGGGCCCGAAGATGTAGTCTCTCCTGCGCGAACTCCATTATCAACGGCTTATATTTTCATGTGTTGGTGATTGGCATGTTCCTCTTCTTTACAACATGCATATGTATTCATTAATGTTCCATTAAAATTGAAATTTAACACATCACGAAAGTAAAAGGTCTTGGAAGGGTCCTTTGTCACACCCGGACCTCGATCAGTCGTGGCTGCGTTTTCTTCCTCACTGTCATCCCCACCTTCCAGATCTCTGCGCCTTCCTACTTCCACTACTGCCAAACATGTAGTTAAAGTCTTAATCTCTTCTCGTAGCCCTTCATTTGCTACTCTTCTGATGGTTCTACCTCGACCTCTTCTTCCTACCTCCATCTTTACTGAGAAAAAAGAACTAACCTGGCTTTGATACCAAAAATTGATGGCAATCTCGAGGAAGGTCACCTATCAATGAACGTTTAACTTTGTAGATTTTCCGAATAAACAAAACAGGGTTTTAGGTGTGAGGTTTTAATGCACTTTAATTGTTTCGGCCTGCCCTTTGTACTGGCCTTGGTTTCACAAATGTAGTCATTTCACACATGTCGAGGGAAACTAGGAGTTGGTCTCCATTCTTACTATTGGTTTGGTTCGTCTGTGTGTGTGTGTTGTTCCTTCGCTTGTTTCTTGTGGTGGCTTGTTTGCTGGTTCTTGAAGGCTTTAGGTCGACTTTCAATCTCCAAGTTGTTTCATTGATTCTTTGTTACTCGGCTTATGCTTTGTTTCTACTCTGCTCGTGGTGATTTTCGATGTTGGTTCTAGTGTTGATCTGGCTCTGTGTAACCACAAGTTCTTCCCTTGCTACTTCTGTGGGCGGCTCAGCGAACACTACTTCAGGTAATTTTTTTGTTTTGGTTTCATTCCCTCATCTCTTTTTTGTGATTCTAACCCTCTGGCTCCTTGGTGAGCAAGTAAACTTACCAATGGCGTTCTTCTTGAGAGAAACCCTCTAGCGAGAGACTCAGTTCTCGTCCTCTGGCTCGGAGACAAACCTTTTCTAGGTAACCCCTACTCCTCCCTTCTTTTATTTGTTCTCTATCACTTTGTTTTGTCTGCCTTTCCGTTTCTTAACTACCCCTTTTGTTTTTGTGGTGATGTGCAGGGCGTGCCTGGAGAATGTTGCTCCGCGGCCTTGTCCTTGGGAGTCCTTGCGGCTTGGAAAAAAAAAAACAGGGTAGGTTTCCTCTGTAATTGTCTTGTGGTTTTCACTTGCACTATCCTTAGTTAGACATAACCCTTGGGGTTTCGTTTTCTCAGTATGTTTTGAATGGTTTCGTGGGCTTCACACCCTCGTTGTTGGACTAGTCTTGGCCTGCAAAGCATTGTTTTCAATGTTCATGGGTTTCGAAACCCTCTGTTGTTTTGGTTTCACAAATTTATATTGAACTGTTAAATTTGGAAATGTAAGAAATGTTGAATATTGAATGTAAATGTACCTGGTTTTTTTGTTGACAAAGAATGTGATATCTTTGTTGGCTTTTCCCTTGTCTAGTCCCTGGTCTAAGATGCCTTCAATCACGAGATTTATGTCGATGTCATTCGGCCTCTCAATGAAATACGTCACTATTTTGCTTTAAAACAATATTTGAAACATTAATGCACAGGAAAATAAGAAATTGTCTTTCGTTCTTAATGACAGAGATTTTAGATTCATTTGCTTTCATATATACTCAAGAAATTTGTAATTTCAATTTATGTGTCCTTTCTTCTCTCTGGATGGCAGCCTCTCATCACAGGGAGGATCTGCGTTTGCTTTTAATGCCTTACTAGCAGTCTCTTACAATTGAGGACCTGTCCTTCAGTTACCTTACAGTTATCTAACAGTTTCTTTAAACATACTCTTAACTAATCCTATTTTACTTGCTCGCTTAATTTTCAAAAGACAATGCCTGTATCAGCTTTAATTTAAGTCAAACAAAAACAAAACAAAATTCGTAATGTTTTTCTTCCTTTCTAGCAGAAAATAAAAACCATTTCCAGTTGTCGCCTTTTCAGTCAGATGCTCCTGCATCACCATATTTCTCATATTATAAAAAATAGAAGAAACTTGTATTGGCATTGTCTTCTAAACTACCACTTACTGCATTATTCCACTGAAATAAAGGACCATCCCATGTGCATTTGGAAGAATTTTAGTCCCTTAATCCATATCGCTATGGAAAAAGGACCCAGTAAGAATATATAAACCCCACTCTCATTTGAACCTCTATAAAATAACAACGGCCTTGACTAATACAAGTCATAAATAGTATGAAAGAATTGCACATTGGCTATCCAATTTTACTAAATACCTTATCGGAATAGTAACATCAATGACCCAATAACTCCATTACACCTCATCCTTTCTAAAAACCACGGTAATACATTGTGTGAATCATAAATAGCTTGTTCTCTATTAAATGACTATGCTTTGCTTTGTTTCATCACTGAACGTTGTTATTCTGGTTTCATAGTTGTTGACGTGGCCTGCCCGCCTTTACGTATACATATCCCTATATCAATTCTAATTCAATAAATTCTCAATAAATTTCTTAATCGTTATGGGATATATCAATTCTAATTCAATAAATTCTCAATAAATTTCTTAATCGTTATGTCACCCTTGATTGGGACTTGCATTCAAGATATTTATATTCGCCTTTACTTTTCCCAATATTTCTGCAATGTTCCTCACTTAAAGTGATGGGTGTTTTTGCCGTGGGATGTCTGGATGGTACAGGTAATATTATCACATTATCTTTTTCTATACTTACTCATGGGAAAGGTGGTTGATTGTTACTAGTGTTTTACAGCCACCTTTATTTGTTTTTTAAATCAGTGATTAATTATAAATAAATATAAAACCTTTAATTATTTAAGTTTTTTAAAATAATAAATAGTTTTATAAATAAATTATTTAATTTTAATGATGTTATACATTAAAAATGGTTACTATAATATATATAAAGTTAAAGTTTACCAGCTTATATTTCTGTGTGGTTGATTTGACACATTTTTTTAAATCTAGGACAATCGGTAACTCGTGAGAGTTATCCTGAACAGAACCAGGATCAAATCTAACTGACTGCCACTATAAACCTAGGCTACGTGCAACCGCCTGCAAGCCGCACAATAGCAAGAAACTTATGCCTCAACAAGAGCCGAGACATCCGCTATGGGGTCGCCTACTCTTCTAGCCAAGACACAACAGGTCATATATATACTCAATGAGATTTGAACCCTCATCTCGCAGGTTACACCCCGGAAACTTACCGTTGAACCTCATATCATTGTATTGGTTGATTTGACACATTATTGATATAGGTAATACAAGAGTTAGGGCAGTTGTCACTTGACGTTGCCCTAAGGCACTCTGTTATATAAGGGTAATTTATTTTTAAAAGATTTTTTACATTAACAATTCTCCAAGAGGATGTATGGTCTAACTTCAAAAATGTATTTAAGGTTTATAACAAAATTTAAAGTTTGAAGTTGAATATTAATTTAAAGTTAAAAGGCCAAAGATTTAAGAAGGTGAAATGAATCAAGATAATAGTTTTTGGGCAATTTTATAATTACAAAAATGTTGCTTGATATAAGGATAACCAAGAGAGATGGAAGAGAAATGAACCTCTAGAAGAAGGGGGCTTGAAATTAGACAATGTACTCAATGATTGGAGAAAAGAGGAAATGTTAAGTATGACCACAAAGAGCAAAAGATTATCCATGGGCCAACGTTATCTACAAATATTACTGGTGAGAATGAATACACAAATCTCTAGTAAGAGTCTATAGGTCAAGCTTTGTAACAATTTCTTGAGCGGTGATCAAATCTCATCAAACATTGGTTTTCACATTTAGGTTTTCAAGGTAAAAAATTCTTTGTTGCCTATGGTGCATTTAATTTTCATGTGATGAAATATGGTTACATTATTGGGTTAATTTATGCATTTGCTCTTTGTCAATCGTTTGAATCAATTCCTTGTTGGTTTCATAAGTATAAAATGATGCTTGTGCATTGTTTAATTTACCCATAAAAGCACTTCTATTCATCTAGTGAATTGGTTGATTTGTTGAACAACATGCAATAGTATTTTTTTATACAATATGTTCTATTTAAACATTGGGAACTTCGCCACAACTCCATCCTCTTAGTTACTAGATCATTGAGTCACTCCAATTTATTACTTCCTAAGTAAAACATGTATTACAACCCTAGATCGCAATGAGTTTTTAATTCTAATTACTATAGGCATTTACATATAACTAATTGCACCAAAATTTAGTAGACGGGGCATTTTGTTTCTTGTGGCTCTCAAATCAATTGATTAGTTGGTTTATTAGTACATATGCCATTTCAACAATATCATGCTTATACATTCATTAGAATATTAAACTACAACTTGAATATATCATTGTGGCGTTGCCAATGTCTAACTAAATCTTCTGCCATGTTTTCTCAAGCTCATAACTAATGAACCATTTTGTACTTCTGCCATCATACATTAAGGCATGAGCCCCTCTTCAAGACATGATCCCTTCTTCAAGGCAATGAACACGGGTAGTCATGTGTGATGCTTCATATTTAAACAGATGCATGAAGGGATAAATTTATAATTGGTCTTATGTCTTGTCACCACAAAGTTAGAGTGTTGTGTAAAAAATTTTAAAAAATTGTGTGTGTTTATGCTTCTTGCATGGGCCGTTAAATGTGCAACTGGGAATTGTGATTGCACATTGAAACCTTGATTTTATTTATTTTTATTAACACAATAAATAATACTAATTGTTTGGATTGTTGCTTAACAAACAAGTTTCAAGTATCAGATTTTGAATTAGATGTATGACGATATAATGTCAATATTAATTATTTATACTTTCAAAGGTTGATATATTGCTAACAATTAAAGCACAATCCATTTAAACCATTTATTGAGCCATGGTCTTAGTGCCACAAGAAAAGCAATGATTTTAAGCCAATTTGGGAACCGAGTCTTTTCCTCCTATTGATGATTAGAAAACAAGAAGTTTTGCACTTAGAATTGCAACAAGAAAAAAGAATCCAATCTTCCTTGTGCAAATATTGAAGTTAGTGAGATGTGTGGGCTACAAGTTTCTTATTTACAAATCATATTGTATCAAAGCAATTAATAAGTCCTTCATTACCTCTACAACAATACTCACCTCCACATGAATCCATTACTTCTACTATTGAGGCTCTACTTGCTTCTTCATCTTTAATTTCACACCACTTAAGTCACAACTTGTCTCCTCACTACAAAATCAAAATCACCAAGGCAAGGGGCCACCACTTCCACTCCTAGTAGTTTATTGCATATTGGAATTTTTACTATAAATGGAAGTATACACTCTTAAGATTCTAAGGTCGTTCCGCTTGACTTGAACAATCTTGTAGAGCTACATCTTCCTTTTGGGGGAAACCTTTCCAAATAAGGGTAATCATTCATACTCAGTACATGATTCATCGATGAATAGTGGATGAATTGGAAGCCTCTTCTTACATACTTATGTCCTTGTCTACTTACATATTTTGAGTTTCTACTATCCTTATCCCACCACAAACAAGTTTTGAGCCTTTAATGGTGGTCCATGTGAAATCATAGGAATTTTGATTGATCTCCCATTAATTTATGTGCCAAGCTTGTTTTAGTTGAAATTAAAATTTGTGTTAACCCCAATCTACTTTCACTCGCTCATTGGAGAAGTTATGTGTATGCCATGAAAGCCATCATGTGTTCACTCTTCATGTGATTCAATTTCCACATGAAGGATGAATTATCACCATTTTTCATCTCTCCTATTGTAGTCCTCAACCACATATAACCCGTGATAATGTCTTTCTCATATTAGCTCATTTAAAGTCTTTTCTTACTTTTCGTTGGACAAGCCTCCTTTGCAAATGAATAACATGGTCACCTCCACCATTTTCAATTCTCCACTCTCTTGAAAATGAGTCTTTGAATCCTTCTAGAGAAATAGGCTCATAGATTGAGGGTGTACCTTCACCTTTGGGGGTAATGGAGCTAATTCCCTCTTGTGCAAATGTACGCTTACCTCCTCAACCATAATCTTATGTAATGATGAAGAATTATTAGAGGTTATGACTTCTGCATATAGTATCTAGGACAACTTCAACATGGTTTCCCTTATTGAGTTTTCATTGTGAACCATTATATCCTTTCTCATTTATTTTATCCATTCCTCTAAGGGCTCCTACCCTTTTATTTGCTTGTTTATTTTCACCAATTATTTTTTTTCGCTCTCTAATTTTTTTCTTTATCACATCATCTGCATATAAGCCATTTCCATTATAAGAGGGGATGCATGCACTTGGGTGTTCATTGATTTTTATGTATATGTGGCTTTGTTTTATTTTCACCATATGGTCTATAATGTGCCTGATACTTGAGTTCTTACAATGGGGGCACTTGCCTTCTCTCTTCATTGTTTTCTTTCTTTGAATAATAAAAAATCCAACCATGCCCCACACCCTCCCCCCCCTCCCCACAAAAAAAAACAAAAGGGAAATAAAGCACTTATGGACTTGGGATCTTCTCCAATTTGTTAAACTCCCATAAGTCTTATTGTGGAACCATCAATGTTACCCTTGACCAAAGCATCTACATATAGCTACCTGCATGTGTCCTTCCACCTAGTTATCAGGGTCATTGAGTTTTCTTGAAGTCCAAAATGCCTTCCAAAACATAGTTTTTGTTCACCCAATTTACCTACCATTACTCACACACCATTATAAATGAATGCCTAATTCACTCTTTTGTAGACTCATTTCCCCTATGGTTTCATTTGAACATTTTTTTCAAATGTAAGTGTTGTCCTTATTTCTTAGTGTTGAGGGATGTGTTTCATCACCTTTCCTAAATTTGGTCAATCCCTTGAGCCAATTCTATATCTTAATCATTCATTAATTATCTTCTCAATTAGTTTTGGTTGAAGTTCCTATAAACCATGACATATTTTCTTTGTAGTTAAACTCTCTAGAATTTTGTTACATTGGGTTCCACTTTCCTCATTAATGTATTTCATCACATTTGGAAGTGTATTATCATTATTGGTTCCTAACCTAATTGTTTCATTTAGTGACCAACTTCAGATTGTTTATTCATATTGTTGAGATCATATTATCACCTCAGTTCCCATTTTTAATGGCACCATATTACCTCACATATAATAAGGATTTTCATTATTAATTTATATTCATATGGTTTCTCCCATGTTCAACTCCATCTCATTATTACATGTGGAGCATGACATTAAGTGATGTTAGTGTTCCATATTCATTATAAATACTATGGACATTTTTAGTTTCTTTTATCCAACATTTTTACCTTGATTTGAAGCTCTTTTCATCCTACATTTGAGTTTCCTACACTTTTAGAGCCTTTTTTTAGCTATAGGGTTTCATATTCTTCAATTTTTTGTCATTCAAATTACTAGCACTATTAGATGTTATTGGATGTATTATTGAAATATTTAAGAAATTCATGCACTTTGTCATGACCTTCCCATTTTTTTGTTCCATGGAGCCATTTATATGTGTACTTTGTCAAAACCTTCCCATTGTGTTGTGCCATGATCCACACATATGTTGCACTTGACATTGGCTCATACATAAGAAAATATACCCAACTCATTAAGAAAAGGATGATTATATTGCCTTTCATGCTTTACCAACCTCCTACATTAGGAGACATCTAGTTTAGATGTGTCAGAACCCAAAGTTGATTTACAATGATCACAACTTGGAACCATAAAAATATCTTAGAATTGACATACTCCATAAGTTAAACTAGAAATATAGTGATTAAAGAAGAATTATCAAAGATTGAAAAGCTTATTTTGGTCTTGAAAATTATTGTAGGGAACCTGCGTTCTGGTTATGGGAAAATGTTTCTTTTTGACATGTTTATCATCCCAATGTTTATGTATGGTTGGTTTGTGATATTTCTAATGAGACTTGGAGGAAAATTGATCTAATATATAACCATTTTATAATACATAATATCAAAATTAAAATCAATAAACCTAACCCTATCCTTCTTTTAAAGGACAGTATCCCACTGATGGCATGTAAATCTACAATAATGTATTTATTGTACAATTATAAGTTAGAAAACATGAAGAAAGAGAGGTTTTATATAGTAGCTACAAACATCACTAAAATTCACTTGAGGCTAAAGAAAGGTTGGACTAGAGATTTTACTTCCTAGCTTCACTAGTGGGGGCTAGTAGAAAGGGTTGCACTTACAAATATCAACACAATTATAGTATTGTCATAACTAACTTTAAAAAACAACCATGGTGCTACAATGAGCTTGAGAAAAATAACAAGTTGGATTACTAGAAATAGGCCAATATCTCTTAGCTAAAAGATTAAAATTATCTCTCTATTATTGCTAAGCTTCAATAAAACAATAAGTAGTGGAAAAATAAGAACAAGCTTCCATGAACTTCGTAGAAAAACTAGGAGGTGGACAAGTCCTAAAACGACTTGGCAAGAAAGAATTTGTAAAGTTTGCAATTCCAATAAGGTAGAAGATGACAATCATTTTCTCATAGAATGTTATAGCCTATACAAAGATTAAATCTCATTTTGAAAACATTGGTAATACCATGATAGTTCTAATGTGTTAACCCATGAAAGCAAAAGTATGCTCGGTAATTTTATTTGCAAACTATTTGATATTAAAAGCAAAAAACTTAACTTTCAATTGTTAAGGGTTGATAGACTAATGTTGGTCTCAACAGATGGTAACATCATTGTTATCATCATTATAGGCCTTTATCTTACATGTACCAAGTAGTCCAAACCCCATAATGCATTGCCACATGGTTTATTTAGTATAAAGGTATCAAAATGACTTAGAACTTTGGGAAAACATTACATTTTAGAGTCATTAGAACTAAAATGCTCATATTGGGCCATTTTTAGTTTTACAATTGCGTATTAAACATCATCACAACACAGGGGTGATAGGTTCGAAGGGGATCGTTTATGACATGAGAGGAAATATCGAAATCAACTACTCCTAGAATCTTGATATTACTTCCAATAATAAAGTTGAAGCCTACACTCTACTTTAGGGTGTTAAATCGGCTTCCTCCCTCAATCTACAAAATCTTACCATTGTTGGTGACTCTAAAAACACCATGACATCTATGTATCAACACTAACCCTTTTGTCACAATGTTGAATTCCATTTTTCGTCGCACTAATTAATCCATTCTACCCACTTTTCCCAAGGTCACCTTCTTCCACATACCTTGTTCCAACAATTATCTCACAAAACTTCAAGCCTATAATGCCCTTATAGAAAATTTTGGGATAATTTTGATTAACGGGAGATGACTCACTTTTTCAATCACATTATTATGCCCTCATTAATAACATCCCACCAAATCTTGAACTATGTGCCAATCCATCGACATCATCATATCATGCAAGGGATTATCTTCTCATCACCCCTCGTGTCTCCATCATCCTATGGCTCCCATCATATTTCCTCCCCGCACATCCAGCAGGAATGAGGTGGGATTTTCCAACCACAAGTGGATATGTTTGTTTGGAGGTATTTATGGTTCTATGTTGGTCATACTCAGGATTGGAATGGTAATTAGGGAATGTGGGATTTTTATCCCCTAGCTCTCTAGCTTTTGTTGTTATTATGTTCATGATGCCATCTTTACCTATATGGTCCTTGGTTCCTCCCGTCACCTTCATCCTCTCTCCATCATCGGCTTGAATCTATCTAGTTTGCCTATTGTCATGCCCCACTATGACCTTGCTTCTATCAAAGTAGTCAAGTACCGTCACAAATAAGATATTGAAGATATCCACTCCTCTAAAAGAAGGATAGGGTTAGGCATATTGCTTTTCATGTTGATATTATGTATTATAAAATGTTTATATATTTTCTCAATTTTCCTCCAAGTCTCATATAAAATAATACAACCCAAAACCTTACAACCATACATGATCATTGGGATAGAAAACATGTGAAAATAAACTTTTCCCATAGCTAGAATGCAACATCTCTATAATTATTTTGAAGACCAAAATAAGCTTTCCAGTCTTTGGTCAATTGGGTTTAGCTCAAGTGGTTGGGATATATTTTATTTCCTCCCCAACCAGATTCAATTCCTATATGTGACATGTTGAGCTCATAATAACTATTTCTCGTAATTTCATTAAACCTTGTTTCCTGAGCAAACATGTACATTCTTAAAATGGAATATAAAAATATTTTTTATGGAAAAGAAGGCTTTCCAATCTTTTACAATCCTTTCTTAATCACTATTATTTTATTTTAGCTTATGGTGTATGTCAATTCCAAAATATTTATATGATTCCAAGTTGCAATCATTGTAAATCAACTTTGGGTTTATGACACATCTAAACTAGATCTCCCCTAATGTAGGAGTTTGGTAAAGCATTGCCAAGCCAAAATACATTATTATTTTCTTCACTGGGATGGGCTTTTGAGAGCATAGAGATGAAGTCACATTTGCAATAGAGGACAAGGAACCCACTTGCAAGAAAAACAAACTTAATATATGTCCCGTTGAAGTAAATAAAATACCTAGACCACGTCCCTAATGTGAAAAACAAAACATGGCGCCCTACTAACTATAAAATTAACAAACAGAAGAAGAACAAACTTGCACGACTGTTTTGAGAAGATATTAGATGACTTATGCGAGGAACAAGTGATAGAAGAATGTACTTTTATTTAAAGAATTAAAGCATGATTTTTTTATGATTCCCATGACATTTTATTTTGCACTATACGGGCTCTATTACATAGACAAATTCCTCAACATAGGGGTCAAACATATAGTCAAATATTGACCACCCTTGTAAATGCCAACAAACTCCAACCAAAGTAAATGGCAGGTTGACTGGGATAAGTTCCTTGACACTCGGTGAAAAACATAAAGGAGGTGTGTGATTACTTCTTAAGTAAATAAAAATGTTCTCTGGATCCACCCTTGTCGACAAGAGTAAGTCATATCAGTGATGGGGGGTAATGGTTCGTGAGAGATCAACAGAAAAGAGAGAGAGAGAGAGATGTGTGAGAGAGAGTGAGAGAGAAAATATAGAGAGAAGTAAAAATTAACTTGGAAGTCAAAATGAGGAGAATCAGTCGATTGCAAAGACACAAGAATATACGCTTGATGAAGAAACCTAATGGAGGACCCAAGCACATTCACAGCAATACAAACAATCGATTGATATTCAAAATATTGAAAGGGACAAAAGACAAAAGAGGCAACAAGAAATAAGGGAAGAAAATTTTAATCAGGGATTAAAAACTAAATAAGTACGAGAGTGTCATAGTGATGATGAACAAGACTCCTCAAAAGGTAGCATAAAACATCCAGAGTTGAGAGGTGTAACACCACCCACTCTGAAAAGAAGAGATAGCCTACAATTAAGCCCTAGGAGGCATGTAGATAGTATGGAAGTTGATGACTCTGGGCCAACAATTCTACGTACCCCAGTTGCAAGAATATTGAGTCTCAGTATCAGATAATTCCTCCAACAAAGACTTCATATTAATTCAAATCCACCCATAATCTGGTATAGAAGAGATGAGTAGGGAAATTTGAGAGATTAAATTGAAATCAAAATACCCATAGTAAACCAAACTTGGATAGAAAATCAATAAAATGAAGATATAGTTCTCCATATTCAAAATCTCATGAGCATACCCCCCTTTCACAATTTTTATTTGTTGAAAAAGAAAGAGATACAAGTCGAGATGACAAATTGATGTAACCTTGTACAAATCAGTTCATTGAATATATAGATAAGGGTTGTCAAATAGATGGAAGTTTTAAAAATAGCATAGCATTGGAAGACGACGAAGAAGAGAGTACCCCTCCCATAACTCAACCATCTGCAGTCAAGTCCGAAAAGTTAGGCCAACCGACCAACCGTAATAAAATAGAAAAAGGCTCACCTCCTTAAGAAAAAATGGAGTTAAATAATATCCCCCTCTATGAAGGAAACAACAATCCAAGAAAGCATTGATTCGTCTGTGAAAAAATTTGGACAGACAACAACATCACAAATGAAAGAAAGCATTTATTTCTAGTAGCTCTCCAAAAGAGATCCCTTACATGGTTCGTGAATTTCACAAAGAACCAACCTGAAAATTAAAGTGATATCAAGAGTAGTTTCTTATCCTCCTTTAAAGCTTTGGATTTTAAGAATCTTGCAACCCAAAAACCAAAATAAATTAAACAACGACCAAATGAAATAGTTAGGGAGTATGATAAAAGGTTTAAGGATTTTCTAAGTCAAATCCCTTATAATGTTGATGAAGCCTTGTTGGTTTAATGGTATGTTGGGTTATTACAAAAAATCAGGGGCCTTTGACAATGCATGAAGTACAATCATGTGAAGAAGCCTTGAAAATGGATCAACGAATTGAGATAAACAATGAAGGGAAATCAAGTTCCTCAATGATTGATAAGATATTAGAATAAAAAAAGTGAACAACTACACCATTCCTTGTTAACATTATCCTTCCAAGAAAAAAAAAATTGGTGCACTAATTGTAGGAATGAAGGGCACACCAAATATAATTGTAAATTCCCTGAATACTTTGATTAGGATGTCCAATGAGTCCAAACATACACGAACTGTGATATATGTCAGGTTGTGTCGAATCATGGCACTAAAGAATTCCAATATAACTTGAGGAATGTAAAACCAAAATGGTGTTGTATTTGTGAGGATAATACTCACTCTATGCAAGAATGTTAGTTGAATGCTAAAAATAAGTCTAATTATCATGTTTTCTATCATTCTCAGGCATCAAATCAGTTGGATGACCCAACGATGCAAGGATGAAGAGGAAATGACAAAGGTGGATATGGTGGATGATGAGGAGGCTATAATGGACGAGGATAGGGTTGAGGTTGTTTTCAAGGAAGAATATACTTCTTGGGCATGGTCAAGGAAGATTATAATGCTTCACATGTTGGAAAGAAGAACATGTAATGCCTAGCTGCCCCTTAAAGGACAAAAATGATTTAAGATTCTGCAACATGTGTGGGCTAGTTGATCACTCCATAGAAGATTGCCCAAAATTCTGGAAAAAATATTGAATAAAAGAGTTGTGAATCTTCTTCAAAGTTTCCCAAAGCAAGAGGTTTTGAACTAAAAAATATCCATGTTATTAGCAAATCGGGAGTTGGTCAAGAGTATACTTTAGCAAATCAACAAGTTCTTTGACCTTCGAAGGACATTGCCAAATATCTAGATATGAAACAACATAGCAACACAATGGATAAGGCAGTCAAGTTCTTCAAAAATGGACTTGGTCAATAGAAACCAATGAAGGAAAATATTGTTGGAAATAATACTAAGAGGAGTGGTGAATCAATATTATCAGATCAATAATTTTTCATTTCCCAAACAGATTTATATATGCTACTTCTATGAAGTGAACTAGCATGTACACACTACTGTAATTAGAGAAACCAGTGTATACCTAGAGAACTTGTGATTTAGTTAATTTATCATGTGTTGATCTTTAATCAGTGCATAAGTAACTTATTAAGCAGTGTAGTAAAAGCAGAATAAACCATCACACATAAGCAAAACACATGAACACCAAGATTTAAGGTGGAAACCCAATGTGGGTGAAAACCACCTGTTGTTGTCATCTTTGTCTTCTTTTAATAATAAGAAAATCTATTTACAATCTTGTACTGGTACATACTCATAGTATTACGTAGGAACCCACCTGCAGAAGGCTACAACCTTCTCTCATTTTCTAGCTTCTACTGGAAGTGAGCTATAACACCCCAGCTCTTGTACTAGCCAATGTGTTTACTAGTACGTAGGCGCGAGCCTACAGAAGGCTACAACCTTCTCTCTTCTTCCAGGGACCACGTTTCATAAATTTTCAGACTCGATGCTCCTGGCACACAACAATATACATGAAGGCCTCGTTTCATCAAATTTTCATACTAGACCCATCAAAAACTTTGAAACTCAAACTGCATCAACCAACAATTAGTTAATCTGAACACTCAGATCACTGTCACCAAAACATTGTGTTCAACCCAAAAACCTGCATCATGATTCAGAACTAGCTGCAACCTCAAAAATCATGCATCAAAATGTACATGCTACTTTACTGAACCCAACCTATGTGTATATTGAATCAAGTTTGTACCAACCAGCAATATATTGAACATCTATTTTCAATTTACAGAGCTATACACAGGAAGTAGCAGAGATCACCCTTCTCACTTATACAATCAATCAATTATATATCAAAATCCTTATGCATTCAGTTTTACATTCAGATCTAAGAAGACTTCATTGGCAGACAACAGTAAAACAATAGAACTGATCAGATAAATCAATTAGATCTGAAGAATAGCCTTTTCCATGGTATATGCTACTTGGAAGAGTAGAACTTGTGTGTACACGCACTTTTACCAAGACGAACCATCGTATAGATCTGCAAATATTAACTTATAACTTCGTTGTTATTCCGGACTTTAGAAAAACCCAAATCATGACATTTGAAGAATAAAACAGGTGTACACAATCAGATCTATCCCAACCAATATCGGATCATTCAATGATAAGTCATTTCACGTCTCATGATCCTAATCCGACATTGAATTCAAGGTGCACACAATATTTCAGATCAAATCACCAACATAGCCCCTGCAACATAAAATATACTTCAAATAGAAGTATTCCTTAGAAACTCTTTTCACTTGCACACCCTGGCCTTATGATCTTCTCCTCCTTATATAGTTTTAGGCTTTTCTCAATACCTTGGACCAAAACCACTTAGCACCCCTGGTATTCTTGGACGGGATCAAATAGTCGTTACTTTGCTCAATATTGTGAGTTAATACCATGGTATTGACCCCTGGTATTATATCCTCTTGAATTTCCTTGATTTTCCAACATGTACACACTTTTCTTCTTCTGAAAGTGCTTGTATATGTATACACGCCTTTTGTTCTGTGAACCAACGTGTATACGTTGTTTTGACTAAATGGACATGCGTATACATCTTAAACTGCTTTTCACAATTCTTTGCGTTCAACTCCTTCATTCTAATTAGTATACTTTAGTTCCATCTTCGTGTTCTTCTGTACCAATGCCCTATTACATCTAAATGGACCAGTTACACTGTGGGTTGCTTTTCATCAAAACTGAACTGACCTGTGAGTGAGTTGCCATCAAGGACAACACTTGTATCATAATGCCAACAATCTCCCCCTTTGGACTTGATGGAAACCATGCTGGTGTTGATTACTGCAAGTTGTAGAAAGTGTTAGAGAAACAAGCAACACTAAAATACTCTCCTCCTTTGACAACAAGGGCAAAGGGCGAACTAGGCTATTCTCCCCCTTTGATATACATTATGTTTTCCATGTTCCCCCTGAGTACATGCCGAGTCTGTAGAGATATGATTCAAAAGAATAACATGACTCTACAACTCAACTAAGTGAGTATGACCTCCCTATGACCAATGACTCATACATACATCAATCACCCAACCAAGTGGGGATACACCATATTTGACTCATCCACCCAACCAAGTGGGGAAATACCAATTGTTTATACATGACAGAAATACAACAATTATTACATCATCCATCCCATGAAAAGTGGAGATATAAATTACATCATATGTCCAATAGGACTCATTCAAATATAGACCATGACAGAAGAAGTCATATCACACTATAGATCTTTACATGACTTATGCAACAAATGATATAAGTATCTGAAGCCATAGTTGAACTCAGCAACCATGATGCCAACAATGCAGAATGTGTGTAAAGGCTAATGCTCCCCCTGAACTTGTGCTACCTATGCATTGTCAACAAGTCATTCATCAAGGCATCTTTGTCAGTTGGATAAAAGTTAATGAACAAAGAATATCGTCAAACTGTAATCATCAATATCAGACAGAGCACCAATATCAGAGTTTGACCCACTGTTTTTCTGTTAGGAAAACATATACGCTCCTTCAGCCTTAGAAACTCGCGTGTATACATGACTATACTTCATGAAACCCACATATAATAATCTTCCTCTAAAAACTAGATTTAACATCAGGATGATGCAACAACTACCCCCAAATTTTGTCTGAGGTATTCAAATGTTTCTCTGGGAAGCTGTTTAGTGAATATATCCACAACCTGTTCTTTGGAGGGAACATACTCCAATTTAACCTTTTGTTCAAGCACTTGTTCTCACAGAAAATGGTACTTAATCGGTATGTGCTTGGTCTTGGAGTGCATGACTAGATTTTTTGAAATACTGATGGCAATTGTATTATCCCATAGAATGGAGATGGGTTGAGTACATGTGATCTGAATTTCTTGCAATGTTTTCATCATCCAAAGTAGTTGTGTGCAGCAAGATGCAGCAACCACATATTCTACTTCAGCTGTAGATAAGACAATTGAACTTTATTTCTTGTTGAACCAAGACACCAACCGTGAACCCATATAAAATGCTCCTCCACTAGTACTCTTTCGATCATCGCCATTTCCTGCCCACTCAGCATCTGTATAAGCATGAAGAGTAAGATATTTATCTTTAGGATACCATAGACAAAAGTCTTGAGTTCCTTGAAGATATTTGAAAATTCTTTTGACTACTTGGAGATGTGATTCCTTTGGATTTGCTTGGAACCTTCCAACAATTCCTACTGCAAGCATGATATCAGGTATGGTACTTGTTAGATAAAGAAAACTTCCAATCATAGATCTGTAAGTTGGTTGATTTATTGCTAGTGATTCATCATTAGAACTGAGACTGCATCCTGTTACCATTGGAGCACATACTGGTTTAGAATCTTCCATTCTGTATTTCTCCAAGATATGCTTGAGATATTTGGTTTGTGAAAGAAAGATACCATCTTTTGTTTGATATACTTGTAGACCAAGAAAATAAGTAAGTTCACCAATTAAGCACATTTCAAATTCTTGTTGCATTACTAAAGCAAAATTATGACTCATGGATTCTTCATTGCTACCAAAGATGATATCATCAACATAAACAACAATAATTAGCAGTTTATCATTTTCAATCTTTGTGTATAAATTGCTATCTGCAGAACCTTTTGTGAAACCTTGTTGTTGTAGATATTTGTCAAGGCAATAATACCAAGCCTTTGGAGCCTGTTTTAGACCATACAGAGCCTTTTTAAGCTTGCATATGAGTTTTGCATCATTTCCAAGAATGAATCCTTCTGGTTGTTCCATATAAACTTCTTCTTCTAAATCTCCGTTAAGAAAGGCTAATTTTACATCATTTGATATACTTTGAATTTTCAAAAACTAGAGAGAGAAAGAAACATCCTTATGGCTTCAAGTCTGGCAGTAGGTGCAAAAGTTTATTCAAAATCTATACCTTCTTGTTGAGCATACCTTTTACAAACAAGTCTTGCCTTGTTTCTAATAACTTCTCAATTTTCATTCAACTTATTCTTAAATATCCATTTTGTTCCTATAACATTTTTATCATGAGGTCTTGGAACTAATTCCCAAGTATCATTATTTTCAATTTGGTCTAGTTCTTCATCCATGACCTTGACCCAACATTCATCTTTGTAGGCTTCATTTACATTCTGAGGTTCGGTGGAGGATAGTAATGCTAGGTAACTTAAGGTCCCTGTAAGAGTTCTTCTTGTCTATACACCAGCCCCTTTTTCTCCTAGAATTTGAGATTTTGGATGATTCTTCTAAACATACCTAGATGGAGTATTTCCCTGTCTGTTGTATCTTCTTCTGATGCTTCATTGGTTTCTTCTTATATATCATTTTGATTTGATGTGGGAAATCATTCCCCATCTTCCTTATTGTCATATTCCTCTGTTTATTTAATTTGTTCTGGATTTCTGCATGCTTCATCAATTACAACATCAATGCTTTCAACAATTTTCCAAAGTCTTTGGTTATAACATTTGTATCCTTTACTTCTGGATGAATAACCGAGAAGAATTCCTTCATCTGCTCTGGGTTCAAACTTACCAAGTTTTTCATCAGTCCTTTTGATGAAACATTTGCTTCCAAACACTGTAAAGTGTTTTACAGTAGGAGGCTTACCATACCAAAGTTCATATGGAGTTTGATTGCTATTTAACCGAACATTTGCTTTTTTGAGAATAGTCACCGCAGCAAATGTAGCTTCACCCCAAAAGGTTGCAAGAGTTCCAGATTCATCAAGCATTGCTCGAGCCATTTGTTGAATTGTTTTGTTCATTCTTTACACCATGCCATTTTGCTGAGGAGTTCTTGCAATGAAGAATTGCCTCTTTATTCCATGTTGTTCACAAAAGTCAAAGAATTCATCTGATATGAATTATCCCCCTCGATCAGATCAGAGACATTTGATTTTTCGATTTGATTCATTTTCATCTAAAGCTTTGAAGGCTTTAAACTTTTCAAATGCTTCATCTTTATGCTTTAGTAGACCTATCCAACACATCCTGGAAAAATCATCAATAAATAAAATAAAATATTCTTCTCCACGAGGTGACTTTTTCCTTTTTGGTCCACATAAATAAGTATGGATGAGTTCAAGAGGCTTACTTTCTGATCCTTCCTTTTCATTGAAGTGAACTCTAGTTTTCTTACTGACTTGACATGGTTTGCATATGGTATTTTCTAGGATGCTGATATTTGGAAGATCATGAACTGCCTTGAGCCTGCATGCTTTTATTATTTGAGAAAAGCTTAGATGTCCCAATCTTCTATGCCATAGCCAATTTTCATCTGTTTTGCTTAGATAGCATTGTTGTTGTCCTCCTTTGTGTATGTATAAGTTTTTTGGAGTTCTTGTTCCTTTGATCACTGTCTTTCATGTATCAAGCTCACGAACCACACATCTGTTTGATCAAAACACAACTTCATTTCCTTGATCACACATTTGACTGACACTCAATAGGTTCTGCTTTAAACCATCTACATACATGACATTTCCAGCTTTAACTTTTTCTTTCAAGAATACAGAACCTTTAACTTTAATGAGCACTGGAGTGTCATTTCCAAATGAGACATTCTTTTCCTTTTCTAAAGCATTATATGAATTAAGTTTCTCTTTATCGCTTGTCATGTGTTTGGAGCATCCACTATCGATGTACCACTGATTTTCTTGTCCTTCTACAGACAAAGCTATGCCACATCTTTCTGATTGAGATTCCTTATTTCTCCATATCTTGGGATTTAATGATGTTTGCTCCTTTTGAAGTGATGGCCAAAATTTTCTCCTACATTCAGATTCTTCATGACCAAAGTTGTTACAAATCAAACATTCTACTTCATTTTCAAGAGGATAAAAGTTATTATAGGAATGTTTCTTGATTCCTGTTACATTCCTTTGATTTCGTGTTTCTCTAGTCGTGATGGTTTTATAAGCAACACATTGAGCAGCCTTATGCCCAAAGTTATGACATGAAAAACATTTCCCATTAAAGAAGTTTCTGCAATCATTTCATCTTTTGGCATTGTTTACCTATTGGTTGAAGCTTCTATTGATATTCATCCTTGGAGTAAATTGGGTATCATTTACCTAATGAGTAATTTTAGGCATTTTCTGATGATTAACATACTATTCACTAGTCTTTTCTGCATCAAGATAGCTTCTGGTGGAGGCTGACGGCTTTTGTGATTGAGATGTTTCTTCATTATATCCAAGACCTGTATTGATGATTTGATTTAAAGTTTCATATCCTTTAGCAAATATAAGATTGAGAGATTTTGTCTTCTCAAGTTCTTTTCTTAGACCCACAATTTCACATTATAGATTTTCATTGTGTTTTTCTCTTTCAGTAAGTTGGTGTGTCAACGTATCAATGAACATATTCTTTTCTTCTAAACAGATTTTGAGTTTAGTGATTTCTTCAAGAAAGTCTTCCTCTTCTAAGGCATCCAAAAAATCATCATTGTCATAAGCCATGAGTAGTCTATAATCTTGGTCAGTTTCATCTTCATCACTATTGGATAAGCCATCACTGTCTTCATGCGTATAGTAACTCCTTCTATTCATAACCTGTTTTCTATTTCCTTTTGCATATTCTTTTCCTTTTTCATATTTATCTTTATGAGGACATCTGGCAACATAATGGCCGACTCTACCACAAGCAAAGCATTTGAAAGGTAGCTTACCTATGAATCTTCCGAAACCCCGTTGAAGCTTCTTGACAAAATTTACCTCATCTTCTTATTCTGAAATGTGTTCTGATTCATTGTGCTCTTCATTTTCTTTTCCCTTTGTTGGCACTTTAAAAGTGGTTTCTCTCATATCTGATGGACCTCCTTTTCTCATTTCAAAGGCAGTTAGGATTCCATGGAGTTGAGTCACAGTAATAGTTTGAAGATCCCATTTTTCTTCTATGGCAGACACTTTTGACTTAAATTTAGAAGAAAAAGATCTCAAAATTTTCTCAACTAAAGTATCTTCCTTTATCTCTTCACCCAGATTCTTCATACAATTAACAATCTCATCTATACGTAAAAAGTTACTAGCAACACTCTCATCACTATGCATCTTAAGAGTTTCATACTGAATTCTGAGAGTTTGAAGCTTATCAAGTTTTACTTGAGAGTCTCCTTCGTAGCTCTGAATGATTTTGTCCCATATCTCTTTGGTTGCCTTGAGCTGTATGACATTGACAAATTTTAATTCTGACAAACTTCCCAATAACGTATTAACAGCTTTGGCATTGGTTTCGTATAACTTCTTACCTGCAGAGTCTGTAGGAATTGCTGCTGGAAATTGATATCCTCCTTCCACAATTTCCAAAACATTAGCTCCAAGTGATTGTATATAGGCTCTGGTTCTTATTTTCCAATATACTAAGTTTCTCCCATTGAAGATTGGTGGTATCATGGATCCCATGCCTTCATGATTATTCATCTTAAAAGGTATTCCTTCAAGCAATCAAGCTTCTTCTGAAGGACCCGCTCTGATACCAATTGTTGGAAATAATACTGAGAGTGGGGGTGAATCAGTGTTATTAGATCAATAATTTTTCATTCCCCAAACAGATTTATATACGCTACTTCTATGAAGTGAACTAATGTGTACACACTATTGTGATTAGAGAAACCAATGTATACCCATAGAACTTGTGATTTAGTTAATTTATCATGTTTTGATCTTTAATCAGTGCATCGGTAACTTATTAAACAGTGTAGTAAAAACAGAATAAACCATCACACATAAGAAACACACATGAGCACCAAGATTTAATGTGGAAACCCAATGTGGGTGAAAACCACCTGTTGTTGTCGTCTCTATCTTCTTTTAATAATAAGAAAATATGTTTACAATATTGTATTGGTGCAGACTCATGCCAGTACACAGGAACCCACCTGTAGAAGGCTACAACCTTCTCTCATTTTCCATCTTCTACTAGAAGGGAGCTATAACCCCCTAGCTCTTTTACTAGCCAATGTGTTTACTAGTACGTAGGCGCTAGTCTACAGAAGGTTACGACCTTCTCTCTTCTTCCAGGGACCACGTTTCATAAATTTTCAGACTCGATGCTCCTGGCACACAAAAATATACATGAAGGCCTCATTTCATCAAATTTTCATACTGGACCCATCAGAAACTTTGAAACTCAAACTGCATCAACCAACAATCAGTTAATCTAAACAATCAGATCATTGTCACCAAAACACTGTGTTGAACCCAGAAACCTGCATCATCATTCAGAACCAGCTGCAACCTCAAAAATCATGCATCAGAATGTATACACTACTTTACTGAACCCAACCTGCGTGTATACGTTACTTCCTTTAATCAAACTTGCGTATACCTTCAAAACTATTGAAAAATAAAACTTCTAAATCAAGTTTGTACCAACCAGAAATATATTGAACATCTATTGTCAATTTACAGAGCTATACACAGGAAGTAGCAGAGATCACCCTTCTCACTTATACAATCAATCAATTATATATAAAAATCCTTATGCATTCAGTTTTCCATTCAAATCTAAGACGACTTCATTGACAAACAACAGGAAAACAACATAACTAATCAGATAGATTAGATAGATCTGAAGAATAGGCTTTTCCTTTGTATACACTACTTGGAAGAGTAGAACCTGTGTGTACTCGCACTTTTACCGAGATGAACCAACGTATAGATCTACAAATAGTAAGTCATAACTTCGATGCTATTCCAAACTTTAGACAAACCCAGATCGTGAAATTTGAAGAATAAAACAGGTGTACACAATCAGATCTGGCCCAACCAATATCAAATCATTCAATGATAAGTCATTTCAGGTCTCATGATCCTGATCCAACATTGAATTCAAGGTGCACACAATATTTCAGATCAAATCACCAACATAGCCCCTACAACATAAAATATACTTCAAATAGAAGTATTGCTTAGAAACCCTTTTCACTTGCACACCCTGGCCTTATGATCTTCTCCTCCTTATATAGGTTTATGCTTTTCTCAATACCTCGGACCAAAACCACTTAAGACCTGTGGTATTCTTAGACGGGATCAAATAGTCTTTACTCTGCTCAATATTGTGGGTTAATACCATCGTATTGACCCCTGGTATTGTCTCCTCTTGAATTTCCTTGATTTTCCAACATGTATGTGCTTTTCTTCTTGTTAAAGTGCATGTATACGTATACGCGCATTTTGTTCTGTGAACCAGCGTGTATATGTTGTTTTGACTAAGTGGACCTATATATACATCTTAAACTATTTTTCACCATTCTTTCCCTTCAACTCATTAATTTTGATTAGTAGACTTTAGTTCCATCTTCATGTTCTTATGTACCAATGCCCTATTACATCTGAATGGACCAGTTACACTGTGGGTTGCTTTTCATCAAAACTAAACTGACCTATGAGTGAGTTGCCATCAAGGACAACACTTGTATCATAATGCCAACAAATATACTTGAAGAATTTCTGGAATTGTTGAAATAAGAGAAGTCAGTTTTTCATTTGACTGAACTTCTCAATATATTGAAATATTATAATGCGGAGAGGAACCAATATAGAAACTTTCACAAGTTATCTTGAGAAAAACACTTGGACGATTATAATCCTAAAGGAAACTTGGAGATAGATGGATTTATGATAAAACAATTCATTTTATACTTCGGCTCACAAGTGAACATCCTTCCAAGAGAAACATGGATAAAATTAGGAAGGAAACTCTTCAAAGAATGACCAACTATCTTAATCTTACATACCAAAGTTTCATCGAACCCATTGGAACAGTGAAACAAGTAAAAACATCAATTATGGGGATTTTTTCCTTCATCGATTTCGAGGTATTCAACCTACTCGATGGAATATCAACTTATCTAGCTCTGGTAAAAATATCATGGGGTCGAAGAATGAAGGAAACAATCTCCCTAGAAAAAGATAGAATAAAGCTAAAGAGAAATAAGAAAAACATCATAATACCACTT
The DNA here is from genome assembly GCA_000404065.3 of Pinus taeda. Lineage (NCBI taxonomy): Eukaryota > Viridiplantae > Streptophyta > Pinopsida > Pinales > Pinaceae > Pinus > Pinus taeda. Next base: position 23,993 of record APFE031315968.1, on the reverse strand, counting down.
GATCCTTGTGAAGGAAAACTGCAGGTCGAAGCTTAGGTAGATGACATAGAAACAAGGAGGTTGTACCAAATACTACATGAGGACAGAGAAAAAATGGATCCAAATGTGATTTTATAAAATTTGCCAGGCTCCCCTCTCTCCATAGGACACAATTTAGATACCAAGTTATATGATTGGAAAATTGAAAACTATGAATCCAAGGTGAAGGAGTGCTAGTCGATTGAAGTTGTGCTAACTAATAATATCCAACCTTGCTTTGTTATAAAAAGCAATGGCTATCATTCAAGACAATAAATTAAAGGAAACTTTGACTCTACTTCCATTTGACCTAAGCAAGGATTCAGGTGCCACACTCATATTCAAAGAATGACCTTCCCCTATAAACCATGTCAAGCAAGTAACTAAAGTCATTGGAGAAAATGGAAGAATGAAAAGCTTAGTCCAAACCCTCACTAGACAAGCATATCGATGGTGGGACACCCATGCTTCTCAACTTCAAACCTAGAAAAAAACAACAACTTGCCTTATAGAATGTTTTGGAGGGCACAAATTGTTGATACAAGTGAACATCCCAATATTTAAGTCTGGATAAGACCTTGTACAACAAATCACAAACTATGAGCCAAAATGGAAGAGAATTGGGTACAAGGATGAGAGAGTATAGCCACATATGTTCCCCAATACTCTCAATTATTTTCCTAGCAAATGGTACAACATTGAAGAAGCTCAAGGTCATTCACTCCAATGGAGCAAGCTAAAAGGTAATTTTGTTAAATATTTTGAATTCTGACCAAAGGAGCAAGAACTGGTCAAGACAACTCAACAAATCAAATATTTTTTTAAAATGGGGCCTCCTACTCATCATAAAGAAAAATAAGGAATAACATTTGACGCATTATCAACTTTTGTATGTAATTATATATCACGCTCATCAAATTAGAATTTAGTTAATCATTTTTAAATGGAAAATATCCATACTCTAGGACAAAGCTTCTGTTGGAAAAAGGAACATCTCGAGAACTTTTAAAAAGTTAAAACAATGATTGAAAGTCAATAAGGAGGAAAGTGGGAAAATTGACAAACTAGCATTTCCACCATTTATTAGGATATAAAATTTGGGGACTATAGACTTGACGAGTCAAAGTCTATTGACTAGATGGACGCAAAAATAAAGATCAAAGAAGTCAATATTTCAAACAACAACCAACCAAAAATAGCCTAACTCGGCAACTACTGGTCGGATAGACAAATGAAAATATTTATCGACTTGTTTAAAGAGTATCAAGATGTATTCAACCACAACTATAAATATCTGAAGTGAATTGTTAAGAAATGGATGAGATGAAAATTAACCTCATCCCAAGAGAAAAACAAATAAAGAAAATACCATACAAACTAGCTCACAAATACAAGTTGATTGCTTAAAAGGATATAGAAGGATGTTGACCACCGCCATCATCTATCCTATTGAAAAATCAGAATGGGCAAGTCCCATGGTCATGCAACCTTAGAAGCACGACCTAACCAGATTGAGAATTTGTGTTGATTTTCGGGGTTTTAATAATTAACAATAATTGATCCATTCCCGACGTCATTTGCAGACAAGATTATAAATGAGGGGGAAGGTCATGAATGTTATTTATTCACAGATGGTTTCTCAAGGTACAATCAGGTACCTTTTGCAAAACAAGACCAAAAAAAGACTTTGTTTGTTATAGAATTTGGCTCCTTTGCATATAGAGTAATGCCTTTTGTTTTAAAGAATGCACCAACATTTTTCTCTAGAATAGTAGTCAAGGCATTTCAGGAATATATTTACAAGACAATGGAAATCTACTTTGATGATTGGATTATGTATGCATTGTTAAAAAACCATATTCAATGGTTAAGGCTTATGTTAGAAAGTTGTAGACAAATCTGATTGTCTCCCAATATTAAGAAATATATTCTTTCTACTCCATTAGGAATATTGTTGGGGCATGTAATGGCAAGGATGAGATCAAAGTGGATATGGCAAAAATCAAATTGATCCTTGATTTAAAACCTCCTGTTAACCAAAAGCATATCAATATCTTGATGTTATAGGAAATTTATTTGACATTAATCTAATTCACTTTCCCAATTGATGAATTATTAAAGAAGGGTGTTCCATACATTTGGACAAAATAAAGTGATGAGTCGTTCCAATTACTTAAAAGAGAGTTTATTGAATCCCCTATATTAAAATTCCTCGATTGATCCAAAGTTCCACTTACACGTCGACGCATCTAACGTTGCAGTTGGGGCTATACTACCACAGCTCAATATTGATTCTATAGACCATTCAAATTCTTATTCTAGTCAGAAACTAAATAAAGCGCGACAAAATTATTCAAAAAAGGAAAGGGAGGCGCTTGTCATGATCTTCACTCTCCATAAATTTTTCCATTAACTCCTAGCAAATCCTTTCATATATTTTACAGACCATCAATCCTTCAGGTACCTTGTCAATAAATTAGTTCACCATGGTTGGATATATCGATGGTTATTGTTATTCCAAGCATTAAAATTTGAAGTAATAGTCTGATCAAGAAATAAGAATGGTAGGCTTGGCCATCTGTCTCAACTAGAGATAGGGGAGGAATCGATAGATCTCGATGATGACTTAATTGATGCTCATATATTCAAAGTTGAAACAATCCCTACGAAATTTGTAGAAATCACTCAATTCTTGCATACATGTAAAGCACCTGATGGATTTTTCAAAAATAAAAATAAAACCCTAGAAATCAAAGCAACGTCGTTTTCATTGATAAAGGCCAATTATATAAGTTGGGTATAATCGAGACACTTAGAAGGTGTGTATTATAACATGAATCTATTATTGATGAAGCTCACAAAGGAGGTGTTGGTGGACACTATCAAGGGGACACAACAGTAAGAAAAATTCTACAAGTAAAATTATGGTGGCAAACCTTGTTCCGAGACTATTGAACACAAGTCCAAAAATGCAATATTTGTCAAAGACTACACAGAATATTGCTAAGAAATCATATGCCACTCCATTCTATAAACTCGACTCTACCATTCCTAAACGAGATAAAAAAAAGAGTGCAAAATATTGTTCAGTCAATTTAATGTCTTAAATTGCGAACATAAATTATCGACCAAGGTTAGTAAACTGATGAGTGTGGTGCACAATATGTGCTTAGTTAACCGTGTTTCTTACTTTGTTGAGTATGTTTTTGTATTGTTTTGAGGGTTTTTTCTTTTATGCCTAATGATTTTAATGGATGTTAAGTGTCAATGATCAACTAAGTCTAATGGATGTTTAATATTAAAAAAAAAAAACTAATTTCTAAGAACGAAGAAAAGGAAATGTACTTCAACTAATTTAATTTGCATAAAATCAAATCAAAAACTTGAATGGTTAGTCTAATCTAGGTCGACACTGTGTCTATGAAAAGCAGAGCATTATTCTAGATACAATTGTATTCATTGATAAGATGAAAATGAAATTACTTCCTATCCTTATCCTTGAAAACTCTTGATCAAAAATAAAATTAATCCTATTATATGAAATGAAAGCAAGCAATATAAAAACAACTATGATCTACTGCATGTTCAAATACTATTGTGAACATTCAACATAGGAAGATGTCAAAATCATCTTCTTGAAATGACTTAAGCAATTGAGTATACTTGAGATGTGATATAAGAAAGCATAATAAAAGCATGGAAAGGAAAACTTGGAGCTAGTATGTGATCTAATGCCTCTTAGGCAACCCAAATTAGAAGAACTGCCTTCCTGGACTTGCTGATCATGAGATTACACAATATATGAAAGCTTAATCTAAAAAGAATGACAAAAGCATAAGGAAAGAAACTAAATCAATGTTTATTCTTAATGCCTCAAGCAACCAATATTGGAAAATAGCTTAGTGCTACCTTATTGAGAAGCTCTTTAGAAAACATAGGGTAAAACAGTGAATGTAAAGCTGAGTCTAAGAAAGCATTGTAAAGACATGTGAAAGAAAACTAAGCCATTGTATGCTTTAATGCTTTAAGCAATCCAATTTTAGAAAATAAATAAAACACTACTTTCTTGAGATGCTCTTAGGAAACATAAAATTACACAGTGAAGTAAATCTACATTTGAAAAATAAAATAACATTTGCAATGGAAAGCTAAACTATTTGCATGAATCAAAGTAAAACAAACTAATTAATCTTACAAATTTACATAGGGATGCACATGGTTGATGGGGGCTCTTCCATTGTCCAATAGCATTCCAACTCGCAAAACTCACATTCTAAAATTCAATAATAGAAAAGAATCTTCTTTATTGATAAACTCACAACTTTACACAATGGAAATCTACACTCCTAATCTCATTACATCAATAGCTCTTCACTTTACATCTCATTCCATCTCAAACCTTGTTACAAAACATTATATAATTCTTTCTCTTCTTCTCCTCCTTTACACCCCCCTTTTCACCCCCTATGATAGGAGAAAACTTCCCTTATTTATACAAAAAGATGAGAAGCTATCTCATTAATGAGAGTCCGAATCTCTCCCTGTATCTCTAGAGTTAGAATCAAAATAGGAAATGATAAGACACATTTCTTCTTAGAGTTTCAATACAAATAGGAAATGATACAAATATCCTTATGATCCCATGATCTTCTCCACTCAAATTTGAATTTGGTTTTGGGAGGCCACATAAAGGTCTTTTAGAAGCTTCCTTTTGACCTACACATGTCAACAATCTCATCCCACTTGTTAGGTATAAGCATATGCACATTATTTTCTAATTTTTAACCATAAATTCATTTAAAAACGCTAAGAATTAATAAAGTTTGGAAAAACATAAATGTGACCCAGTAATGATAATGGTAAGGTAAATGTAATGAAATAGAGGTGGAGTGAAGGTGACAATATGGAAGTATAAGTGAAAATGTAATGGAAGTGAATGACATTTCAAGACCCAACAAATACATCATTACTACAATGGAATACTTGAAAAAGTGGGAGGAAGTGGAGCCAGTCAAATCCTGTACAAAGGAAGTCGCTGCCAAATTCATCTACAAAAACATAATAACAAGATCTAGTTTCCCCCTAACTCTAATTAGTGATAGGGGTATAGATTTTGTCAATGTTAGAATCAAAACATTGCTACATAAATTTATGATTGTGCATAGAAAAAAACAACATACCACCCATAGGTTAACGGAAAAATCGAATCATTCAACAAAAAATTACACAAAGGACTTACAAAGGAAGATTGGAATGAAAAAATACCGACAATCCTGTGGGCATATCGAATGACATACAAACAATTGACTGGATATACATCATTTAAATTTTTCTATGGATAAGAAGAAATAGTGTCATTACACTATACAACAAATGCTACAAACATATCAATTGTATTAAAGTATGACGATAAGAAAGATGAAAACGAATGAATTTACCAGTTGTAATGACTAGAGGAAGACAAACTCCATGCACTACACCAACAACAAGTAAGTAAAAATCAACAGAAAGCACGGCACGATAGAAATTTGCAAAGGAAAAATCTAAAAGTGAGAGACTTAGCATTATTATATGATAGTTAAGTAAAGGGGAAGCCAAGGAAATTAGAAATTTCATGGCTTGGCCCCTTCGTGATAGAAGATATACATTCTTTAGGAGCTATACAGCTTAAAACACTTCAAGGGAACTTATTCAAATCACTTGTAAATGGTGCTTGACTCAAGAAATATATCACTTGATAACATCAACATGAACTAGTGAAAACCTCTATGAGGTGCCAAGAACATGGGATAGTATGAAAACCACATTGTGGCAATCAAGCTAATCGAGTAAATGTATATTATCTTTTTCTAAGTTAATTTCATTCATTAATAATAATGAGTAAGTAGGATTACCAATAGTAGTTACAAAGTCAGTAAAATAACTGTTGTATCAGCAAATAAATATCATCAAACAAGGAAAACTTCCAATCATTTTAGCAAGTGCAACAAAGCAATGGAGTGAGGAAAGACTTAAGAAAAATCCTAAATAGAAAATCACATGAACATGCAAGTCGACACCGACCCCCGCAACATCAAGAAAGAACTAATGACTTACATTCAGAGAATATTTCAAAAAATAGGTTGACTCAACTAAGAAGAAAAAACATAGATTGAAAGTTAGAATTCGAACCAACCAAATGGCTACACCTGATCAGGACATTATAGCTGACAAAAGAATCACATCCTATTTAAAAAAAAAAAAAAAAAAAAAAAAAAAAATTTGATGACTCAGCATTTTCAAAAAGTGAATCATCTGGGATATCCCTATGGACTCAGTTAGGGAGACATCTCCGGTAGCCTGGGAGAAACTGAAACTCAATACAGAATTCATGGAGGATGACCTCAGCCTGATGGTGCAGTAATTGAAAAATTATGCATAAATTAGATTTTAGTGGGGCAGGATCTCCAACACTCTAGATGGAGGAAAGGTTTTGAGCTCCATTATCTGGTAATTTCAAAGTATCTTGATCATCCACTTTCCTTCCAAGAATAGTCAAGATATTTTATGGAAATATAAGAACTTTGAACTCAATTTTCAAAAGAACATGTCGGGGGAAACATATTCTCTCAAGAACAAATCCTAGAATGCTTCAATAGATTTTGTAAAGTCAATCAATTCATCTCAAGTGTGTTCTTTGTGGTCTTGGGCATTTAGAGAAGTAGTTCCAACACAGGGAAATAAAAGCAGAAGTAGTTCTTTAGGTGTTCATTCAACAGATAGATATGGTTTCTCTTCACAGTGGTTCCTTTGCCATTTTATGGTCTTACATATTGTGGCATATGTCTTTCCAAGAAGTTTGGTTCAAAAAGTATCCTCTAGGATTTTCCTTTCTCCATCCTTGGAAGTTTTCAGCCCCTCTCGAAAGCTTGGAACTATTCATAAAATGAGAAGGCAGATATATCCCCCCTACAATAAGATCAATGATAGACCATCCCTCTATGAATTATGCCCACACACCCCAGTGGATAGGAAAGAGGAAATTCATGAGCTTCATTATCATATCAGTCTTCTAGCAAACAAAATTTCCTCAACATCTGAATACTTTTGAAGCCAAAGAGATAGAACCAACATGCTAGAGGAATTGGTGGAATGGCTTTGTTGTCATCAATCAGTTCTATAGGAAGAGGTTCAAAGTCAACAATCAAAAAGCATCATGTTGGAAGAGGAGGTGGTTGAGTTTTTCCACCATCGAAATGAACTGCAAGAACAAAGTAATCAATGGGACAATAGAAGGACAACTAGTTGCGTCCCCAGAGAACACTCTAGCAAAATGTCCATCAACCCCTCAGCACAAGATATGACAATTCCTAGTAAATGTATCATGTTTTGCAGATAATACTATAGAGTCTACAATAGCATCCAATTTTGTTTTTGCTCCAAATATGCAATTAGAAAAAGTATAGATGTAAAACTTTAGTTTTCTCTCTTTTTTGGCATTGAATATTTTGTACTTCTACTTAGAATGTAAATCTCCCCTTATTTTCAGCTACAACAAGGTGCATAATTAATAGAGATCCTTATCATTTATGTCAAAAAAAATGAATCATCTACCCAATCTCGAAAAATAGTGTGGCCACATGTGTCACATTAACCAAGAGTAATGCAAAAAGAAAGTATAATGCAATGAGACACATTTGATGGTAGGTCATGGAAAAAAATTAATGTTGCAGTTAAATCCATGGGCATAAAACCAAGTGAGCGACATGATTCAACTTTTATTACTTCTAAACTTTCACCAAGTGTTGCATTTAAGCTCACTAAACTCCTATACCTCCCCAGTCTAGAGATTTCAAACTCATAACTCCTCGAGTGCCTTAGAGGACGGGAATTTGAATAGGATTTCAAGATGACAAGAAAGAGAGTCCATTTTCAAGTAAATGAGACCCCTGCAAAACTAAGAAATAAAGAAAAAATTGTTAAAAGCACTGACACAAAGTTAGAGGTTCATCTCCATAATGTCAGGAAGGCTAAAATGGATGAGAAATCCTGGGAGAAACACTTTATCACCTTCAAGAATTGGGGCAGTTGACAGAAAATGGACAACAAATGTTCATATGCTTCACCAAACCAAGATTTAGGATTACTTGGGTGCTCCAGTAGTCGTGGACGTCTAGGGCTAGAAAGAAGAAGCTACAAAGTATTTTATAAATCGATACCATAATGGTACCCTATGGTTGGAAAAACTACGAAACATAATAGCCACTGCCATTTACAACATCATTGGTATGCCACACACCGGGGATAAAATACCAAAGGCAGTCGACTTGACTGTCTGGATTAAGGAATTCACAGGTGGAACAACAGTGAAAAAAACAAAGGGGTTGATTATCAGCCAAGTCCAGGATCCCCAGGTGAAATGGGCATGCATTATAGTCTCATTGTGTCTTACTCCAGACAGATGGGTATCCAACATAAAATTAAACGTGGTTGAAGTCGTCAAACAAATTGCAAGGTCAGGTAAACAATACAATTGGGCTAACCATGTCATCGATATGGCGTAAACTAACTGCCAGGAGTGCCAAAATTTTGGTAGGTTTATTTATTTCCCATGATTGTTGATTTGGTTAGTCGTGATGCAAGTATCACCAGTCGATGAAACATTATTCACAAGAAAAGTGTCCCTATGATGAAGAACTATAATATTTTTTCACATTGTTGGCTGGGAACCCCTGTGTTGTTCTCCCTGCAAGAAATTTTCATAAATTAGTTGATAAACCTAAAATTTGTGTCGAATAGATGGAGGGTCTCCCAGCAAATTCGATTCATGTTTCCTAGCACCTCGCACATTCAATTGGGCCTTGACATGACAAAGGTATGGTACATCGAATTTGAAAATGTTCAACACAATGAACTCCTATACTAGCCTTCAACTCAGTAGATTTTTAACGAGCTTGGCCAAAAAACAAACATAGTCTTCCCAATATTAGTAGCCGCTTGAAAACCTAAGGTTGAATATTATTTTTAACTAACATATGGGGAACAGGAGGAAGAAAGGGAAGTAGAAATGTATACATTCCTTTTCAAAGTTGACTTTTCAGGCCCTTTGCTAGAATATTCAAAGAAACTGACAAGCAAAGAAGCCTACAAATTAGTCGAATTCAAGCATTAGGCATTGGAAATCAATTGGAAGGAGGTCCTAATATATATTAGACTCAAGGACCCAAAACTACAACAATTCCTCAATGCAATAGAAAAGTAGGTGTTGGAAGAGATAATAGCCAAGGGAAAAGTAATGAAGAAGCCAAGGAAGACACAGGAATTTTTGGGGTGATCTGTTAGCCCAAACATTTTACAATATTTAAGCCATGCTAAAGATATTTTCACTGAAATAGATAAATAGAATATTTTGGTGGAGTAGGATAAGGAAGCATATAAATAAACAACACTAGCTCAATCGAGTGACCAAAGGGGAACAAAACCAAAAACTTCGACCCAAGGTCAGCTGAGTGGAGGTGAAAAACAAAAAAGAATAAGTCCCAGACATCGACTTCACAACAAACTCACCACCCGTCACCTCAATTGAAGTAATAGGGGAGAATGGTGGCCAGCAAACATAGAATGGGAAACAAGTCAACACCTAGGATATATCATCAAAACATGTTGAGCCAGTCGACCTCAGTATGGGCAACCCAGTGAAGATTGAACTAGAGACAACGAACACACATGGCAAATCTCGAACATAGCAACAAACTACATAGTAAACCCCAATCAAGGCATCCTCTCAGACAATAAGGCTTGGATAGTTGAAGAAGTCAGGTGAACAAAAGGATAAGGAAAAATACAAAAAAAACAAAAGTTCAAGATAAATCGACCTCCGTACCTTACAATTTAACGTATACTTCTGATAAACTTATTTTATCTTGTCTATAATACACAACAAAATAAGCTAGGGGTTGATGGAAGAAGAGAGCGACTTTATGGATATGGAGTTACCAAATTTCCTCTTTCTTTAATCAACTGGAAACGTATTTCCAAGGTGACCATCATATTTTTCTCATCGAGAGATTTTCAATGATATAAATTCCACTTGTTTCTGAGCTCTATGCATAACGTTATTCCCACTTCAAAATTGTCCTCCAAAGCCACATCAACATCCACGTCATGCCACTTGGCATACATGTGGGACCCCTTTAACCACATGTCACCATCGTACAATGCCCTATCGGCTACCACAATGGCATGTCCATATTATTGGTTGTTATATTAGCTATCATTCCCTTGAGCAACATTTCATTAGTCTAAACTAGTTTCTAAGGTTTGTGCTTGACCTGATAAAAAATTGTCAATTGATAGATCTTAACCTTTTTATCACCTTCTTTATCCATCTACCATGCCCCAAGGATACTTAATGCACATTCTTTCAATTTATCCTAATTTCTGATGATTTGACATCCCACTAGCTTATAGATTGGGGTTGGACCTCTTAATGCCTGACCTCTCGACAAGTCAATAGTAAAGCCACCAATCCCCATACCTTAGGGAATGACATAAAAGAATCATTGATATTGGTCCATCAATACCCCAACATAGAAATCCCGATAGCCATGCCGCCTTGGTCCCATATCCCACTAGGCCACAACCTTAGCACAATGTCAACACTCTAGTCTATGTCATCTTACCATGCCATACTATCATGTATACACCATGTTAGCATGCCACATCATCAATGATCTTGCTTGGTACCACATTATCATGACACATCACCTTGCCACACTTACAACAATATACACATTAAAATATCAACATGCCACTTGTTGGAATTGAATTTAGCTGGAATGGATAACGCTCCCCAAAACCACTTGGGCTAAACCAAATTGATAAGTGCATGTGTCTTATTATTTCTCTTTTTTTCTCGAAGTTGTTTAGCACATAATTGTTTGAAAATTGTGATCAATCAGTCATAGTGGATGTATGAGAAGATGGAGATTAACATGGTCAATTACTCCCTCAATACTTTTGAACGCTAGAACATATGGACACAACTAGGTGTATCCACAAGATTTCACTCACTCCACTAGGAGAAAAAGGTCCTTCATGTGCTACAATCTAATTTTTTTAACATTAAACTTAGGGTAAAACTTGATAGTGGCTTAATCATATGAAAGGAGTTCTGCACTCTAGTGATTTATGCTAATGTCAGAAATGGCAGTGAGTAGGTAGGAGATCTATAGATTTTGATGCATGTGTGGGTAGGTGACACCTTAGATCTTGAAGTAGGTTGAAGTGAATGTTGATTCAAGTTTTATTACATAAGAAATAAGTGAGGCGGGTCTAGCTTGTAGAGTCACTTCATATTTTGTGCCTCAAGATACGTTTGGTTTCATATACTCTTGAGCTTCAACTTTTTGTGTAAGTATGGGATAAGTTATTAGTTGGTCAAGGGTTGTGAGAACATAAGTAGAGGGTCACAATTTTTGCAATCAATCTATCTATATTTAGTGCCTTGAGGCTACAACTAAGTGGAACCCACTTTTGTTTCATGCTCTGGTGTAGGGGTGGTTTTCTAAAAAAATCTTAAGGTATTTGAAGGCCTACAAACCATATTGTGTTGATAATTTGGATATGGTTAGGGATTAAAATGTGAATCTATATATATATATATATATATATTATTTGAAGGGATGACAAGGAGGGTGGAGATTTAGATTCAAAAGTTACTTTTGCAAATAAGCATCTAAAAAGTGCATAAAATTAAGGAAGAATCAAGTGAAGCTTGTATTAAGTGGTGATATAAAGCTTTATGAGGTGACATATATGGATTCAAAGGTTTCAGTAAGGAATTTTTTTGGCAGGAGGGTGGGTAAAGGGCCATTCAGTTCCTAGATAAATTATTCATGGGGCCTCATCTCGGGATATAGTCTAAAAGTTTACATATTTTCATGGATTGATGGATTTTTGTTTAATACTACAGGAGGATATTAGAAAAATCATAGCTATGTATTGGAGGTGAGCATCGTTGTCTCTAGTCCTAAAAAATTGGGCACCCCTTCTTTATGTTTAAGAAAAAAGGGTGGTTTTGAACTCCATTTGGGTCAAAATTCATAGGCTTCTCTTGGAATTTTTGAGTTACAAAGATCTTAAAGAGATTGAGATTGCTTTGGTTGGGGAGTTATATGACGAGGAATTTGGATTTTTGGAATATTATGACATTAATTAGCTTAAATTCTTACAAGAATTAACTTGAGGGAATGTTCAACTTTAGAAATAGTTTTGCAGAGTGGGAATTGATCATACATACAAATGCTTGATTATTGTGGGGTTCCTTTTATATATGCTTGATTCCATGAGTATGGACATGTGATGAGGGATTTTTATTTACCCTTTCATTCAAATTTGGAGATAAGAAATGTTGGTAAGGAGGTTGAAGGTAAAGTGGAAACTCTTTAAATAGGGGTAGTCCCTTGAAAGAAGCTTTGGTGGTTGGAGAGAAAGCTATCAAGATGGTGAAAATTCCTTAAGGTAGAGGCATAAAGCTCAAGGTAGTAGGTGAAAAGGGAAGCAAAAATTTATAGTAGATGGAGTATCCTTTGGAAATTTAAACTCATCCTTTAGATTATGAACTATCAAAAGCTATATATATATATAATTATGTTGGCACCGAAATTTTTTGGTTGGCATTAATGTCAACCTTGTAGCATGTGATTGATTGGTTGCATGTGTTTGGCTATGTAGTGTTCAGTGTGTTAAATGGGTTGTAGGTGTTTGGTTAAAATTACCAAGGATTTTCCCATGGTATTTGGTGTGAGAGCTTAATGGTTTCCCATGGTATTTGGTGTCAGAGCTTAATGGTTAATTAATTTCATTTTATTTGATATGGTCTGTTATCATTCCGTAATTTCCCTAAGCTGTAGAGAGAAACCTAGAGATAACCACAAAACCACTTGCAAAATTGGGATATAGCCCTTCCAGCATAGAGAGGGATCTCTCTTTCTTATTTAAATTATCTCTTAAGGTATCAAGCTAGTTATTGAGTTTTAAGGTTGGTTATTCAAAGATTTGGTTGAAAATTGCAAGGAAAGTCCATTGGGCATGGAGTCATGAGTCTTTGGGTGATGAAACACAAAATTAACAGAGCAGTTGTAACAGGGCAGGATAGGCAAACTTTTGGATATTTTAAAGTATTTGTGGAGTGTATAGGATGAATATGATTTAAGTTCGATTAAATATAGAGCATGTTGGGATGAATTCTATACTTAACATCAGAATGAAAACATTGATATTGTTTGCAAGCCAGAGTAGAGTACACTTAAGCAAGTTCGGCCCTTTATCTTCTTCAAACAATAGAGACATAAAACATATGGAAAACTAAGAAAATAACAATTTCACATGAGAAAGTACATCACCAATTGCTTGACACAAGAATCCTAGAACAAAGCTCTCTGTATTATTGAAAATTGGTCACTTCAATACAATGCACAGCTTACATCAAAATATATCTCATTTCTTCATACAAATTCCAACCAATACTAAGTATTATTACAGCATACTGATATATTTCTTACTAAACTAACTCCATAATAAAAAAAGGAACTAGTTACAAAATAATACTAACAATTTATGGAAAAATATGAACAATAAGCTAAATATAAAATCAACCACTAGAAAACTACAGGAAATTTGGAACTGCTAGAAAATCTTCAGCCTTCAAATCTAGAAATTGGTTTTTAAATGTTGATCCTTTGCCTTGGAATCTGGAGAGATTGAAGTTTCCTTCACAAAACTTGCTTGTTTCCCTCTCAAATATGATTAACTATGCCACTGTATCAACTAGCTGTCCCTTTGACTGTTATTTTTGAGCAAAAAAATCTGAAAATAATTGCATGTTTGTGATGTTTTCCACCTGGTTGATCAATAAATTGTTTATATTTTGGAGTTAAATCAAATTTATCTGTCGTATCCTTTTCCCATAATCTTTTCCTTCATCATCTTTATGTTAGCCTCACTCTCTTAATAATCAATTAATAAATCCAAATATTAAATTAACTTAATTAAATCATGAGAATTCCTCAAACCAAGGATTCTAGTTTGGATGAGAGATTTTCTCCAACTAGCTCTCCTAAATTAATGTGTAAGTTGAGAAATTGTCTCAACCAAGTGAGTCTAAGATAGACGCACTATCTTAAGACCACTTGCTCATGTATTTAAATGCATTATTAAATTATTTGAATAAGTGAAAATTACATGACCATGAGAGACCACATGATGGCTCTCTGCCTTTTCTGCCAGTTTATTGTTTTGTGAGTTAATTTGTTGTGCATATGATTATATGGTTGTGTGATTTTCCTTCATGTGGTATCAGAGCCAGCAAGGTTCAGATCTTTTTATTTTCTTATTGCTTGAGGACTAGTCAAGACCCGCCATCATTCGGCAATTGCATCAGTAGCTGCGTGATTTGGATTGATCGACATCTTGAAGGCTATCGAATGGAGTTGAGTATATTCATCATCAAGATTCACTGAAGAGTTCATATTTTTTATTGGTTGAGTGTTGATCTGGTCATCAAGCCATGCGTATCATCGTTTGGAGCAGATCAATTTGATGAGACAGATGTCGTAAAAAAAAAATGTTTTTTAATTGGTTTTATTTTTCAATTAACGTTCGTGCTCTTATTGCTAGTAGTATTCTTGTTTGGGTCCAAGAGAATGTTGGTTATGAGAGGGGTTTTGGAATTCCTACTGTATCCATGGGAATAGATGTGTGTAGCTTCTTTTCAAGTACCTATCTATACCGACATCAAAAGCCAAGGGGTAGTCCCTTGACCCGAATAGCTTAGGTGTTAGTTGCATCATTTCGAAAATAGAACATCCTTGTTCCACGTGATAAGTCTGGTCTTTATGAATTTCCAAATAAGGGGTCTGTCATTGAAGGGAGTCAAAAGCTGGAGCATACAGATGGATTCCCCTTTCTAGACAAAGTTGCAATAGAGACAGTAAATGATAAAAGTACAGATGGTTACAATAACCCATGGAGAGTCTGCACTGTGACTTAAGTGGAGGAGTTAAAAGCAGTGACTTCTTTTTCATCAGGTGAGACACATTCCACTCATTGTCATTGTCTTTAAGCACAAGAGTGTTCTAAAGAAAATTATTTCAGCTCCTTCAAGAAAAAAAACTTTATGTGCTTCTGAAATATTCAGAATCCAAATGCCCTTTGTCGTAATCTGCCAATTCATGTGATCTTTAAACATGAGAATTGCCTCTTAGATAATCCTCCATTGCTATGGTCCACTACAATTTCGTCCGAGCTTTGTAAAATTATAACATTCTGGGAGTTGGTGGTATTTGAAACAAATTAGACAGAAAATCTTTCTGTCAGTTGGGTTGCAACCAGAGGTCTTAATTTCAATTCCCCGAAAGATACACCTGAACGGAATCTGTGTAGTCTAAATTTTTGGCATAATTAATTTCTTGGAGCAATTAAGGTCGTGTGTTCGAATCTCCTGGAAACGAAATGCTTGGTAATGTATAGGAATACCATTTTCAAACTGGAATTCAAATTCATTCTCACTGGAGCTGAAGCAGTGAGAATGTAAGTGTCTGGGGGTCATTATGTATGTTTTTTTTTTAGTGGCATTGCAGGACTGACGTTGAGCCAACATGGAGGAGCCAACACCGTGGAGGCCTGAGATTGTGTTCCGTCGATAATTGTGTAGGTAATTGAAGCCGATTTGCTTGATTTATTTTGGAAGGCCAAGTTCAAATCGAGTTGGAAGTTGATTTATCTTCTAGGAGGCAACATTTTGTTGCTTATTCTAGGTGTGAATATCTTCAATCAAGAAGCTAAATTATTGAGGTAGAATTGCCCCTGTTCTTGGAGGTCGATTTGGCCAACACGAAGGACATTTTTTTGAGGCCGAAAGAAAATTTTATCTTGAGATCAGACATGTATCAGCTCTGTTGGAGATCGAATTCACCTTGAAAGACCGAGTTATTTCCCTTGTCGAGGTCCCAATTATATGGTTGGTTGATGCCACGTCATTCATGCTAAAGAAAGGTTGAATCATCTCTTCTACCAAGCTGGATTGCTTTGGAACCAGTTTGCTTGCAATAGACCGAATTCATCACTAACTTGAATGCTAAGTTTATTGTTGAAGTAATTTTGTCAGAATAATAAAGTCTTGGTTTGCCTTCTATACAAAGAAATAACCTGACACTGCTTGCAAACAGTGAGCAGAACGCCAATCCGCGTGCGTGCACACTACCTCCTGCAAGGCGTTCCACCTCTGCTCGTTCTGGAGGCTCCAATCTGTCCCAAAAACCATCAGCATCTCCATGGTTGTACAAACTGATCGAGTTGATCGACTTTTTAGTTCTTTGTTTTGGTAAAAATTTCGACTATAACTCTCTGCTTTTCATTCTTGAGTTATCCTTTTCTAGGGGATATACTTCTTAGTCAACACATTTTCTGGGTCTATGATTCTGGAGATTAGAGCCTGTTTTACTGTGTCTTCCACCTCAGCAATCAACAGTCAACAGGTCACCAATTGAACCACATTGGGGCACATTTATTTAGTGGTTCTTTCAGCATCTGGTGTTAGAGTGTAGTTCCAAGTTTCAAAATTCGACATCAGCAATTTGATTGTTGAAGATAATTGGCCAATCCTCTTCAGTAGTGTCAAGATTGATCTTTGAAGATTGCTTAATACATAGTTCAGTGCTTGGAGCTGTTCAGGTCTGTTCTCCTTTGGAATGTTCAGAAGATTGATAACGGGTGTGCTTTGACCTTTTCTTAAAAGGAGATCCATTCACTTTGTCAAATGACTTCATAAAGTTTAATTTTTTCAAAGATTTCTATTAGTGGTTAATATGGCACATGGTTTTGGAATACAATATGTTATTTTATAATAGCTATTGTCCCCAACGAATAGAATGCAAGTAGAAGCATGTTGACCGATTTTTCCCAAGCAAGAGCAAGCTGAATGTTGGGTCGCCATTGCTCGATTAGATCTGTGATCAAGTGTGATTATGTGTGATAATGAAGTTTTTGTAATGGAGCGATAAGTGTGATTATGTGTGATAATGAAGTTTTTGTAATGGAGCGATAAGGTGTATTTGTTAAGGAGGTCTTTTTCATATTTTGTTGAAGAAAGCTGGTGAGTCATTTTTGAAGACAAATTGTTTCAAGGAATTCTCATTGTTGGAGAAATTTCATTCATGATGTTGTGAAAGTGAAGGTTGATGTAATTCACTATTTAATAAAACATATATTTTTTGTGTGGTGATTGTGTCCTAGATCCGCACAAAATTGAATAAGGGGATCTTAGGTACACCATGTGTAATGAATGCCTATGCATGACTTGTGTTCAAATTAACTCTTTGTATTATGCTTAAACAATTACATGCAGATAAGTACACATGCACAAAGCATCACATCATCAACTTGATAAGATGATCTTCCAAGCAAGCACATTTCACATTATGTAATCAAATAAATCAAGTTAAGGACGCTACAAAATCAAGCATTTCAAGCCAAGACGACATCAACATCATCAACACTTTTTGTATCACTTGCAGATAAACATTTTTAACTGAATTGTACGGGTGCATTCCCGGTTGTAATCGACACCCTAATTTGAATTGTTAAGGTGAATACATTAAGTCCAGTAATTCTTCAACTAAGTCATCAAGATTGAACTTATCATTTGTATCTTGGGTGCATTTTCGACAGTGCTTGACATCCTTTCCTTTTTTACAAATCATCACATTCAGTGAGTAAATTCAATAAATCACAAGTGTCAGTAATCAATCAAGCAAGTTCAAGCGAGCATGTCATTAATAACAATCAAACAAACAAGTATTTCAAGTAAAAACAATCAAGCAAGCGAGCGTGTTCATAAAATAATCAAGCAAGCAATCATCATCAAATGAGCGTGACTTCTAAATCTTCAAGTAAGCGTCAAAACAAGCATGTGTCTACAGCGAGTGCACTAAGATCAAGCGAGTGTGTCAAGTAACCAAATCAAGTGCGACAGTTCAACACACAACAAGCGAGCCTGTGTAAAGTTCATTGCAGCATTCATAAAGTTCCTTTCAAGCAAAGTGATCGTCTTCAAGCGAGCGTCAAGTCAACAATTCAAACAAGTCTTTAAAGCATCAGCAATCACCAAAAAGTACAAGCGAGCCTGTCATTTTAGTGATCAACCCAAGTGCGCAATTTTCAGGCACGACTTCTACACCAAGCGATCCTGCCTTCAAAGTAAGCAAGACCACATGGCGACACACATTCAGCTGTCCCAAATTCTTCACAATTTAATGTTATCATTGGACGACGACATGGTGTAGATCAACAAAACCACTCTTGCTGACGTTCAATTGCATATTCAACATGCACATGAAATGATTGAGTTCCTTCAACTCGAGTCACAACTACAGAGAATAGAGTTGCAAGAGAAGCATGTTGTTTTTAAGTCTTTGACCAATCCAGATACAGTTGTTCATTCGAACTCATTCATGCAACCATCTTCAAGTGTTGAAGTTATTCCATTGCAACTTTCTTCCAAACCCTTCATCAAGCCATGGGAAGAAATTCAAAGTAATCAAAATCGACGCGGCTTAGTATATGTCGAAGATGACGAAAACTTACATATCCCTGATTATTCAAAGCTCATTCAGTTCGTCAGTGCCAGATTACTTGAACATATCACCTCAGCAAGTTCTCCGCAAGTTGCAGACAAACATCAATGCACACAAAATGAAAGTGCAGACAAACAAAAATGCACGCAAACTCAAGTTGCAGACACACCGAAATGTTCTCATTGTCAAAGAACTGGTCATCTGGAAGATCAGTGTTTTGATTTTCATCCTTGTCACCATTGTGGCAAGCAGAATCATTCATCAATGAAATGCTGCAAACAAGACCAACCTGCCAGATTAAAGATTGATTATTCATGGATTAATCCATGGGAATGGTCATCCACAGCCAGAAGATTGTACAAGTTTTACAATCAGATTCACTCACACATATTGCAGCTAGTAGTCAAATGAAGATGGTACTCTCGTGCAGTTGAATGGGGGAGTACATCAGTGTAACACTCCTACACCTACAGGGGGGGAGTTCAAATATATTTTGGAGAAAATTGCCTCTCCTTTCAGCTGACAAAGGGGGGGAAATGTCAATGAAATTGACAAGTGGTTGTTAGACCGGAAATCTTGACAACATTAGCGAAGTAGCCAGTGGGCATCTTCATCAGCCAGTGGGTGATTATCATCAGCAAATACACTAGTGGGCATTCATCAAATTGTGTCAGTGGACACCAGATGTTGCTTTAAAGCAAAGGACAGTTGGTGTTGGAAATAATACTGAGAGGGCAGGGGGTGAATCAGTATTATCAAATTCTTTTCAATGTGCCTTCCTTAATTTATTGATCATTAACTTGTATATAATAATGAGCATGAAACAAGAAAAATAGATAGTCACACCAAAGAACACCAGATATAAGGTGGAAACCCAATGTGGGTGAAAAACTACCTGTTGCAATATGTCTCTATCTTCTTTCAATTAGAAACTTCTTTTACAAGGAATTTGTACTGGTGCAGTCCTTTACCAGTACGCAGGCTACAACCTGCAGAGAGCTACAACTCTCTCTCTCGTTTTCCAGTCTCTCCTGGAAGGGAGCTACAACCCCCT
>APFE031315954.1:22689-35249 GCA_000404065.3 Pinus taeda | reverse complement strand
ATTGCCCATACCCACAAATACAACACTTTTCCAACCAAGATGAATGCGTACCTAAATCAATAGTAGAAGAATTGACTCAGGAAGAAAAAATGGAGCAGACTGTGAAAGATTTGGAAAAAACTCTTGACTTGGATTCTTGTCAACGGGTCTTGTTCAAACAACCAGTCCAATTAGGAGAAGGCACTTCTACTGCTCCAATTGCATAGGACACTGAGCAAGCTCCTGCAAAAACCACTACAACAAAGGGCGAAGAAATAATGGAGGAGCAGCAATAGACAGAGACAGGGAAGCCAAACACCTCAAAGAATCAGACTCAAGGGCAAGCCCCTTCACAGCAAACTAGACCACCCCAAATCCCAGTTCTGCAAACTCTTCTCAATGAAGGGAGAGGAAAAAAGAGAGATAGAGAGGAGGTCACACCTCCAACAGGGTCAACATAGCAACCAAAAGCCAAGAGGCCAAGGATTGACCCTGAAACAGAGGAGGGAGATATCAGTGAGGAAAGGGTAGAAAGCCACAGTAGAGAAAGGAAATCAGGCCAACAGACTACCACTAGCTCATTTCAGCTAGAACAGGCCATACAACACACCACAGAGGTATCCTCCTCAAGACAACAGGGCAAGAAACCAGCTGCAATCAAAGAAGTCTTCATAGAGATCAAGGCACAGAATGAATTGTTGAGAGTGCAGCTCTATGATCAATTCTTGAAGACAAATCCAGCCAAAAAACAAAGATTGATGGTTTCCTATGATCTTAAAAAGGAAAAAATGATTTTTACTCATTTAAAGCCTAAAGTCCCACATCCCAAGACCTCTGCAGATTACTATAGAACAAACTTGGAGGTCTTTTCTAAAGAAATACACCCCATGGATCAGATTGAGCGAAACAAACAGTCTGGGGAAATGGTGTATGCAACACTTGCAGACAGGGCCATGCTGGCCCATCAGCTAAAAGAATCCCTGAAGAACACAAATACACAGCTTGATTTGGAAAGGTTGTCTTCCTCTGCAAAGGACAACAGAATAAAGACTTTGGAAGACATAATCATTGATTTGGGACATGATCCAAAGTATCCAAAGGGTGTTAAGGCCCTCATGAAGAAAAAAGAGGATGACATTGCTGCACTAAGAAATCCGGCAAAATTGCCTCCTACCATTCACCCTCAAACAACAGAACTTGCACAAGAAAAGCAAGTAGATGATGCCATGGAGCTGCTTCTAGTGATGAATCAAAGAATATTGCAGATGGAAGCAGAATTAGAGAAGGCATTGCAGGACAAGCAAGGGGAGTCAGCATCCCAGCCCCCTCAAACATCAACAACTCTTGGACCTGTCCCTCCTACAAAAGCAGCAGCCACCCCTCCTGCTATTCCAACACCTACCACAGCTACATCAACAACAGGAGCAACAGCAGTAGCAGAATCCCGCATGAGCATGGAGGACTTGATGAAAGCTGTCAAAGAGCTTGAGACTCAAGTAATTGAAATAAATGAAGCCAAGGATAGACTGGCCAAGCTGGAGACCAGCTATGATAAATCCAAGATGACAGTAGCAGAGAAACAAAGAGAAATAAAGGCCTTAGAGGCCAAAGTAAAAACTCTGGAAAATTAATTTCTCCTAGGTAAAATCCTAGCAGAAATAAAAAAGATAGTTTGGACCAAAATTGGCCAATCAATACAGGACCAATGGAGGTCAATCCAGGCAATCTATGAGTAGGTTGAGCTAATAGGCATGGCTCATGTGGAGATACAAAGAGCCAGAACAACACTGGGAATCATACCTGAGCAAGCCAATAAAATGATACACTTCCTCAATAACTGCACTAGGGAGGAGTTAGCAGCTTTAGAGATAAGCAACATTACAGATACAATCCTAAAAGCTAAGAAGGTGCTGACCTTGAGGAACTTCACTCAAACGCTGGAGAGAAAATGTCAGTAAATGAAAGCAGAGATTGATGATTTCAGAGCAAAAATGACAGTATTACAGGATAAAAAACTACCAAGCCTAGTCACTAGCACAGGACAACTGCTGTCATATAATCAGTATATGACAGGGATGAACAATGTTGAAAATCAAATAACAGCCTCCAACAGCTCCACAGAAGAAGTAGGTCCTCCCTCTGGATAGTCTCCTTATGATAAATTAGAAAATCTATTTTTTATTCAACGTGAGATAAATCATCAATTTGAGGTGCTTACAAACTTCTATAGATATACAGAGGTAGATGAAACACTGGTGAAAATAAGGAGGCATCAGCTACCTCCAGCTGATTGGTGGCAGGCAATGCTGGAAATTTTGCCCAGATAATGCCACTATGTTATTCCTTTTTGAGAAAAATCAAGTCTCGGTCACGGTGCAGGTCAACAGACACATCAGCACACAGGTATCACAGGGAGAATCCGTACAAGTGACTCACCAACGCCCCCAGACAACAAGCTCAATTAACGCAGAGTTAAAGGCACAGCTACAGCCCACTTTCCTGAGCCATAAAGTCAAAAGCTGTCTGAAAGAAAGATAGCTGCCATCTCAGCATTAAATGTTGTAGTTATGTTTTTCATTTACTTTTTGTCAGAGAGTTGGTGGTGAAATTTATTGCACAATAACTCAGCATTGAGATATTTTGTATCCTATTTTGTATATATATCCCCTCAAGTAACGTACTGAGGGTTGGTTGTAGTGAAACTCTTTCTGAAGAGCTCTATTGTATATTTGAGACATTTTGATAATACAAATTGCTGGTGGAGATTTCTGGTTCCTATGCTGTCTGAAGATGGAAATGAATAGCTCTGTTATATTGCAGAATTCCTGTGTCATTTGCTGGAGCAATAAGTTTCTCTGAACTGTGTATGTGTTTTCTGTGTATTCCATAAATTCTTATGCTTTCATGATCATAGTAAATAGAGAAAAATAATAGCCTAGGATTTGTTTTGAACACCCTATGCTCAATCTCTATTTCTAAATATGTTTTCTTCTAGATTAGCAATGGATATGAATTCTTGATTGCTCATGTCTAAACTAATTCTATAATGGTGAATATTGTTTAAGAATTCTTAACTACTCTTAAGCAATACTGTCATATTTCCTTGTTAGCATAGTGAAAGATTCCTAACTGCCTTTCACTCACTAATTCCATAACTTCATCAAAAAATTTGGTAAAATTGCTTCACATATGCCTATCTAGCTCTGCAGCAACACTCTGCCTTCATAAAACATACTTCAACAGCACAATACCTCAACTCCATTGCCCAATGGACCAAACTGTTCCATGATCTATATTTCAACTCTGTCTGGATTCACCAACCCACCAAACTCAAACAAAACAGCACACCATAACTAGCCTAAAAACATTCATTAACAAAGCTAAATTATAAAGAGAGAGCCCTCTCTGGTTGCAGGTAGGCTAGGACTTGTAGCTAAAAGATTGGTCAGTGGTTACCTCGGCCATATTCCCTTTAGGAAGCAAGGAACAACCTGAGTGTTAACACTATCAAACAAATAGTCTCCGATCAAATATAAGAAATTGTTCACACGAAATAAGTTATGCTTTTCCAAGACTAATTCCAATTTGTCTTTTTGAGATAAAGCACACATTATGATGCCTAATAGTTAAATGCAATTATATGTTTAGTAATGGAATCCAATTATAAATCATAGTATCATAACAACAATTTGAACAATGAAAGTCGACGTAGAACATGAAGTAGTTGTTGTGCACTTGCAAAATTTGGAGTGCAAATGTCTATTCAAATGTTTAGATTGCAAGTGGAAATGTGTGCTGAGCTATTCAGATTGCAAATCTGAGCATCTAGTGAATTGGTTCAATAAAAGACATTCGAGAAAAAAAATATTGATAATTAGTACATAAATTGATGATTAGTACTTAAACATAGTGTGCTAGATAAATGAAGTTCAAAAAGAAATTATTGATGCAAATAACCTCAATCGATATTGTATCTGATTGCAAAGTGTTTAATATGGTAAATATCAAATATAATAACCTAGTGAATTATCCCCCAACTTAGTTTCATGGAATAAGTTAAACAATGTAAAAAGGAAATTATGATAAGCTGCAGAGAGGGGGAAACTAGTTCAATAAAGGACATTCAAGAAAAAAGATATTGATAATTAGTACATAAATTTATCATCAGTTCATAGACATAATGCCCTAGATAAAGGGATTTCAAAAAAAATGATTGATGCAAATAATCTCAGATTGTAAAGTGTTTAGTATAGTAAATATCAAATAGAATAACCTAGTGACTTATCCCCTAGCTCAGTCTCATGCAATAAGTTAAACAATGTAAAAATGAAATTTTGATCAACTGCAAAGAGGGGGAAACACATGAAGTAAATGTCACCTCACAAGAGAAAATTAATTAAGAATTTGACAGTATCTTTCAATTCAAAGAATGGCTCTCTTTAAAAAGATTTTGGTTTTTTCTTTTAGACTCCTTTTAGATTTCATGAAAGAAACAAATAAAATAATGTATTAGTATCCAACAAATGACTCCAGGGTAGATTCATGGAACTACTATAGCACGGTAACTATAGGCCCAAATTTAGTGTCTAATCTTCTACTGAAATCATTCTAAAAGAAAAAAGATATTAAAATCTAAGAACAAGCTAGAGATTAGGTGTTAAATTTTTAGCTAACATATAATATAATATAAGGTGCTCGAAGTGGACTAAATAACATATGCCTCTATGGCTTATAAGAAAGAGTATAAGATAAGATTATGGTGTACATTGGAGTTAATAATATGTCTCTAGCTATAGAGAAAACGAGTGATTGTAGAGCACACTTCGGGAAAAGCAATTTTGTTGTGGACTAAACTAGTAAACAGTAACACAAAAACCCAACTTATAAAGTCAGATTCAATAAACATTAAAATTAACACTAACAACATAATTCAAAGTTTGAACCAGTCAACAGTAACATTAACACTAAACTTCGAAGTTTGAACCAATGAATAAAACATGGTGATCCTTGGCACAATTGCTCTCAATACGTACCCACTGACTCAACCAATAAATCTACCAGGTGTTTAGACTCTAGACTTTAGTTATGTACAAAATGACACAATTGAATTGCATATAATAGGGAGAAAAATGACACAATTAAAGTGCATATAATGAAATATAACACCATGTTGCATGGTTGTAGGTTCAAAATTGGGTGCATGCTTGTAGCATGGATGAAAACTTTCAGCTACAAGGTACAACAGTCCAAAAATTCTCCTTTCTAAAATAAGATGTTTTCAGGAATGTAAACGCCATTAATAGAGGTTTTGATGAAGAGGAGAAATGATAACCTATACAGCTTGGAGAGTGAAATTGTGAATATAATTGCAAATCCATCCACAAAGAGATCCCATTTTGTGTAAGTGTTAACACCAACCATATGAAGATAATGATTACAGAGCTGTGAGGACAATCATTACAAACATTAGTACCACATATGTCTCGAAAATTTATTGTGGATTGCACAAGATTGATATAGTCATATGGTGAAAATGAATACAAAGATTAGATTTGATGCACGTATCTAGAGAATTTATCATGGGTTCAACAACAAGTCCATGCCCAAGAGCATGAGGCAAGAGAAAATGTTGTAACAATTTAGGCAACAGCTTTTGTAGAAAATTCATCAGATAAGGGTAGACATACTTGTAACTTTTAATTAATCATACAAAACCAAAACTGTTATTAAAACCATGTGCAACAACAAATTCATGGAGTTCAATTTCTTCCTACAACAAAAAATTACCACATGATTTGAAGCATTCATTTAGAAAATATTAACTGAACAAATCAATATGAGAAGAGATCTAACTTTTCCCATGTTGGATTGTAGCATCCAGTTCTGTTGACAACTTTGCAAAGAAGATGACAACCTAACTTCAGACTGACAATGTAAATCATAATAGCAACTTCAAATTTTTATCACATTGGATCATAAACTAAGTTTTTGATTCAACTTATCAGCTATTTAAAGTAAATGATAAAACAAACAACATAACATTCAAAGAAATTTAGTTTCCCGTGCCTCAACAAATTGCATGATGGAAGATAGTTCTGAGATCGGTGAAGTACTAATTTCTCACAAGGAACCTCTATAAGTTGGTTACATGTGGGATTTTCCACTACTATGTTTTGGATAAAAGAGCATAGGTCACAGTATGGAAGGACCGTGATGGCTAGAGTGTAGGTCATTATGGAGGAAAGACAATTTCCAAAAAGGAACTTCACTCTATATTATGGTGGTTAACATTATTTTTAGTTGCTATAGAATATGCCAAGAACTGTTATGATCATGACCATGATCTGATCTCACTTATCAAGGCAATATCACTCACTGCACTCATGAGAAAGTAATATAGAGCACTCACCATAATTCTTGCAAAGGTAATTGGGCTTCCAAAACACCTTGTGGGTATCCCATCATGTTCCTAGCCACAAGGTGAAGAATAAAATATTGTGTAGTCAAGGAAATATCCATAATCCCAAACATTTCAAGGACTTGCTAAGTGACAAGGAAAATTAAATTCATATATGAATAAATAAATGAAACATTCCTACCATAGAACCTGTGGTTACATCTAAACTAATAGCAGTCCAAGAGGAGAAAGAAGACATAAGTAGGCAATTTCAAGAGGCCAAAGAGAAGATTGAAAGGTTGAAGAATGATTTTGCCACAACTACCATGGAAAAATAGGAATTAAGATCTCATCAACCAATTTCCATAAATGTAGATCATGATTTAGATCCCTTTTAACAGCTTGTTGAAGCTCTAAAAAAAGTGAACCTTAAGGAAAATGAAGCTGCAAATTTGCAATCTTCAATAAAAGAAAAAGAAGATGAAATAGCAAGCTTGGAAAGGTATATTACCTCAAAAGATGAAATCATAAATGAGATAAAAATTTGAGAAAGCTGATGTGCAAAAGGAGCTAGAAACTCTCTAAGGTAGAGTGACTAGAATTCAAAAGATTTCAAAAATATACTTTTTTTCAAGGTTTATAGTGTTAAGCATTTGAGGCTTTAGGATATTTATGAGAATTGTGGTGGTTTCGATATAAAAAGTTTGATTTTAAGTAAGGTTTCAATGGTTACGTACATGATTGCTCAGAAAGAACCCAAATTTTAAGAGCATGGAAACTACAAATATGCAAACATACTTCCATATGTCTGTGAATAAAAAACAACAAATGCAATCAAGAAGAAAATCTATGAAAGTGAAGGAAAAATTGACTCATCTTCAAATGCTACACGCATCCTAAAAGAAAACTACATCCCCCCTTGTCCTCCGCGATTTGATGAAATTATGTCAACAAAAGAAAAATTATATCTAGTGAATTGTAAAAACTAGAGTGCGCATGGAAGTAGGACTTTCATGATTGAAACTAGATGAACAACGAAGAACAAAATCTATGTAACTTTTTAGAATTTAGCAATTAACCATAATATATCCATAATTATACAATGAAAAGAATATCAAAAAAGAACTAACAATGGAAATAATCATGCATACAACACAACAAGATTACTAAAAATTTCTAAACTCCCTACTACTGTAAAGAAAATGGTCAAGCTAAAGTGACAAATAAGACTTTTCTCACCATCCTTAAGTATACAATTATGGTTTTCCTCTTCCGCTTGAATTTATTTTTGGCTCAAATCAAATGATCATTCAATTGATGGGTTGGGGCAAAGAAAAAGCAGAGGGGATCAGGTCACTACTAATTGATTTTGACAATTCACACAATTCACAAACACAACACAGAACTTCATTTACATGAGAAGAGAGGGTAGATCACGGGGGATTCACTGGGGGAGAAATACCATACCACGTGCATTCATATTGGGGGATATATATTGAGGAAAAAATGACATAATATATTGATCATATAATAGGGGGTAAAGGGTTTTTATATTGGCAGGCATAAAAAAATCAAGCTCAAAGTTAATGAGAAAATATAAAGGGTGATAAAAAAATGTTAATGAAAAAATGGATAGGTGTATTGGGTTCATATTGGTAGGGTGTTAAATAATGCGATTTTTAGAGGTATTTTCAAATATGTAGTCAAATTAAGGGTATTCTTTAGTATGCCATGAACACACATGCTATGTCATAGGTTCATTGAGTGAAGCTCCTGTGGTGTAGATGATAGAACTTCACTGAAAGCAACTATATTATATAACAACAGTAAGTTACACATATCATGACTCTGCATGCATAATGTTGAACATAATGAAATGTGTTCACAATAATATTATTAACAAGCAGCACATATAAATGATGTGATTTGCATTTACCTCTATCAAATCAGCTTAACCAATGTTGCATATGTTCATATGCGCCCCACTCTGGCCTTTATATATTTCCATTTAGTAGAAAAAATGTCATAGATGTCATAGGTTTTGAAAAAGATGTCATATTACCTCATGGAAACTAGTTCTGATGATAATCTGCCCACTAGTGTATGCCTTAGCCAGAAGCCTGTCATATTACCCCACTGAAACTAGTTCTTATGATAAGTCACCCATTGGTATATGCCTTAGCCAGAAGCTTATAACTAGTCACCTTTAGCCTCTAACCTCCATCCTTTCAGAATCTTGCTTTCCCAAATCTTTTCTTCTCATATATGTGTTGGGCCGTTAATATGCCATTATTATTATCACTTGAACACTTATCCCGCCCATTTCCACTATTCTTCATCATATCATTTGTTATAATTTATCATTTAAATCCATTTTATAAATGATTTATGCTCTTATGAATGAATATTATCTATTCTCCTTTATTTCTAATAAATTCATGATTATGAATTATTTTATCAATGATAGTTTTAATAAGTTGGTTATAACATTATTCACCATTTTTAGCCTCCAAGGTAACTTCCAGATTGAAGATTTGATTTTTAAAAGCGCCAACTCAGAAATTCGCTGGAATAAGGAGTGACAGTTTTGTGGTTGATATTTTGAGCAAATGAAGACGAATCTGAAAAATCCGGAACATGGGTTTTGTCCAGAACGGGCCCAATTAATTTTAGGTAAGAATGGTTTGCCCAAATTCGGCTTGTACTGATAGAAACTCAGGGTTCTTTGAGCATGATTTTCTCAGATTTTCTGTTGAGGCCATCCTCCAAATCTCAGCTGCAAAGCCAAATTCGTCTTGCTCTTGTTGAGAGATGAAAGGAAATATATTTTCTTGTTGATCAACTGGTTAGCATCAATCCAATTTTGTAAAAGAAATCGTGTTGTACTTATCTTCATTGTAACTTCTCTCTGATCTCTCTATTTAAATGGAAACAGAGATCAGAGATGGGGACTTCATGGGACTTTTGGGATTTGAATGATGGAATTGAGAGAGATGGAAAAAGTATTATTTTGAACTGTAATTTTATTTGCAGACTCTCACTGCTGAGAAGACACAACTCAATGTAATGCTATTCAATTTGATGATCAATATATAAGCAAAGTTATTATTCCTTCGCATCTTCTGAAGCACTACCGGCAGTGATCACTGGTGGTTAAGGGCCCAACCCCGGTGGATTCACTTGCCGTTCCTGTACCATTATTTCATGATCTTTATTGTGTGATGGTTTGATTTTATTTCTACTTATCGTAATCATGTAATTTTATTGCTTGGTATTTCCAGACTGAATGAACTAATCTGTTTTATATACTGTACTTAAATTGCGTTGCTGTTCATTTCCTTCTTAACAGAGCTCACTGCTTTTTGCCAGCATGTTGATGCGTTGTTCATTTCATCTTCAAAGTTGCGCTGATCACTCCAGTGATTTAACAATTTTCTGTTCATTACAGTTATATAAGTTTGGCTATTCAGTTCTAATACTTAGCGTTGTTATTCATTTACTTTCTGCAATTATTTAAGCTTACCTTTCAGCATTCTTTTAGTTAGCACAATTGTTTCATTTTCATCAAGTTGTGGTAATACGATTGATTTAATTCTTTGCACTTTCCAATTGGTTATTTAGTGTTGTGTGTGAGATCAACAACTATAAAGGACATTAGCTATCGCTACCTAAGTTCTCAGATTGTGGATCTTATTTATGTTTGATTTCAATTGCATCAATATCCAGAGGAATGAGTTATTACTACTGTATCCTCAATTGATGGTTGTTTGAGTTAATGATTTAGTTTAGAACATTTTAGACTTGCTGTTCCATTTCCTATTTGCTGTTCTATTTTACTTTCTGCCGTTCCATTTACTTGCATTTGCTGCTTTGGTGTGAGAGAAGGTCTAAGGCTGTAATGAGCCTCAGCAGTCGCTGCCTAGCTCCCAGACCTGTGGTCCATGCTCTAATTTCCTTTCCATCAGTTTCTAGAGGGATGGGTTATCGCTTCTGCACCCTTGACTGATAAGTTGCCTTGTGTGATTTTATCCTTTTGAAGCAATTTAGTCATAGTTTAGCATCCGTCTACCCTTATATTTTTTGAACGCTATACTGCAAAACATTACTCTTGAGTAAATAGCCGCCTCAAACTGAGTACACTCTTGAAATAAAAAGTCATCCCTGGGTTGATAATTAATGTGAGGTAATTAGGAGTTTAAAAGACACCTTTTTATCGCTCCACAATATGCCTTAGCCAAAAGCCTATAACTGGTCACCTTTAGCCTTCAACCTCCAATGTTCAGCCAGCCAAGCCCAACCAAGAACCTCCAACCTTCAGCCAACCAAGTCTAACCAAGAAGAAGCCATTCTCAAATCGCTATGATCAAGAACACATTGAAAGAAATGAGCTTAGAGTTGGATGACATGGCTGACACCATCTAAGTCGGATCTGAGTGGGTGGGTGGGTCGGAGATGAGACAGTTCTAAGATTGAACCAGCTGATGCTTGAGAATGTCGGTGCATAAACAAGATGGCCTAGTTTCTTTCAATGATATCAATACCACAAAATAGAGCCTTCTTAGCAAATATTTTCCCACCTTTCTTTTGTTCTGGAGCCCTAAAACAAAACAACCCAAAATTGCCATTCGAATGTGCCAAGGCTATAGTGGAGCAGTCCATTTTCGCTATTCCATGGTGCAGGATTAAACCCGCCAAGCGAACCAACACAGATAGGGACTTCTATGTTATTCACTCGAACATCTAGTTGTGCCAACATATCAATCACTCGAACATTGGTTTTCATTTCTTCAAAGGATTTTGTGTGTGTTTGGGCATATAATATACTTTTGGTCGCAACCTGCTCTTGCTCTTTGTTAAAGCTACTGCACTAGTTAAGTAACATAGCTAAGGAAGCCATTAGCTAATGCACCCTCTTGTGAACATTGTTCTAGTAAGGCACTCCTAGGTGAGGAAGCAAAGGCACATCAAAGCAGTCCCGGCCACTACTACCAAATCAAGTGACTAGTACAAGCAAGCAATGTAATATATGCTTTGGGTGATTGTAAGGGTGTACTCCAAGCTATCCGCTACTCTCCTAGTTGCATCAACAAGGGTTTACTCAACATCTTGGTCTCCTCTTTGATGTTAATTAGACAACCAGAGCTTTGTTCCAGGGCAACAAGTAAGCTCAATAAGGTGTGAAAATGTGAATTTGCGAAGACAATACTGGAGAAATAGAAGATATTATGCCACCACAGCAACATCATGCATGCATTCATCACTTGTAATGCAGTCGTGGTTCCACTACAACAGCCTACAACCATAGTGAAAACTTTATTTTGGCACCTTAACAATATATAGAATTTAATAACCCCAAACTAACGCTAATATTAGTTCGAGACTCCAATATATTTCTAAAAATGAGGTGACTAAGTACAAAATAATATATAGTCCAGCCTCTTCCACCTCGAAAAAGGCCAAATAAGACGTTGAAATTGAATGAGAAATGGATTAATCTCAAACCAATCAAATATGAGAAAAAAACCTTCACAAAAATGAATACTAACTAATGCCAAATGCATCAATTTGATTATTAGTCTCCTGCCACATGGCAGGGACTAATAAGACGTTATTTATTTAGCCAAAGTTAAAGAATTTAAATACTACCTTCAAAGTTTTAAACCACTCATAATAAAGTAAGACTAATCATTTATTTACAAGTATGCAATGAGAACATTTTAAATTGTCTTCCCCAACTATGAAAATAAATATTTAATATTTTTCAAATATTGACACTTATAAAAGATGGTAAAATTTATTTTATTGATATAAAATAAATTAATTTAATTTATAAGTTATTTTTATAAGGTTGGAATTATAGATCGTTATGCTAGTATGGGATTTGAGCTTGAGTGGAGAAGACAATAGTCATTCAACCCAACCACTGGACATAACCTAATAAAATTATATATACATACTCTAAAAATGTCATTTATAAGTATGGATCTAACATTAGCCGATACAGATCAAATTTATTCACTTACAAACTTCTTTATAGTGCAAAATACGTGTTATTTTCATTGTTTAGATTGTATTTTTGAATGCTAAATAGAGTATATATAGGACCAAATAAGCCTTTTAACCATAAGAACTTAATTTTTTCATGATATATACATAATTTTTTTTAAATGATATATAATATATA